>JAAAKG020084500.1:0-16638 GCA_010014905.2 Druon quercuslanigerum | reverse complement strand
ATCTGGTATTATGACTATCGCGTTAAATAAAGTGCAACATAAACATGTAAACAATGCCACGCGAAGCCTAGCGGCAGGGCTCGCATTGCAACTTTAAATTCCCAATAGCCTTGCCGTCCTATAAGTGTACACTCCCCTTAAAACGTCATGACCATAGAGATATAAAGTATAGACCGACAGTCTCTTTGATCCACCGACGCTCCTGTTTAGAGAAAGAGAGAACTATTTTAGTGAGTACTTCTTTCTCTTTTTACTGGGGTCACGTGGGTTGGTGAGAGCGGAGCGCGCCAACAGTCGACTCGCGCACGTGATCCCAGTAGAAAGAGAAACAAATAGTCAGTAGAAAGAGAAAGAAGTACTCACGAAAATCGTTCTCTCTCTCTAAACAGGAGCGTCGGCGGATCAAAGAGACTGTCGGTCTATACTTTACATGTCTATGGTCATGACACGTACGGCACGCTCGCCAATTGTGGTTCTCCCACTACGTGTGCTATTTTGCTCATCATTTGCGCCCATGATTTACGCATGCGCGCACCTAATATCTTGATACTAGAGGGGGCATACGATAAGTCCGAAATTCCTGGAATTTTCCGTCCCTACAGTCCCGAAGCTGGAAAATTATCGGACTTGTACTGTAATTCAGATGCAACTTTTGTCAATTAAGATTGAACAGTTTTTTATTATTAATTCAGTAGTTTCAAGAGTGTTGTCTTCTGCTGCTCTCTAAAATTAACGCATCTCTTACTATTATTACCTATTATAAATTTTTTACGTGTAGAAAATTACAAAATAACTAAACAGAAGGTCTAATTTATTATGTAAATAAAATATTTTGATATTAAACTCTTTTTTCTGATAGAAATTAGAGAATTACCGCTTTTTACCGCGATTACTTGTAATTACCAGTAAATTTGTGGTATTACTTGGTATTACCGGTCACTTCCTATCACTATTAGATATTTTCACTTCAACCATCAGCTAACTTCACTTTATTAAAACTGAGGAGGGGGGGGGGCAATGGACCAAATGCATGGAACAAAACTTTATTTTTGTAAAGAACTTTTAAAAATTATGTAGAAAAATCTGGTTTTAACGAAGATATTACCATAATAAGGCAAAAACTGACCGAATCCCAATGCATTTGATCCCTTGTTTTCCCCACGGCAATAAACGGAGTTGGCTACGTTTTATGAACCTACGTTGGCTGGTGATTGAAGTGAAAATACGTAATATGACTCACGTTTTGAAGACGATCGCTGTTTCTCTAAATCACCACCCAACAATAGAGCGCGACGATCCAAGGGTAGAGCGTCGGAGCGTCGGAGTGAAAAGGAACATGCGACAAGTGCAGGTGAGAAACGTTAAATGTGTATTGTTCCGAATACCGAGATTGACAGAGATTATGTGTCAACGCATGCAGCCCTATCCGACCACGTGCAAAAGCGTTGGCTAAAGTTTGATGTCAGCCGTGAACTAATCCGCTGGCGGCGCTGCTGCACTTCTTGCTGACATATACATCAAGCTATGTGTCAAATATAAATAAAAAATTAAGTATTAATGATAAAAATAAGTTTAAGTGACTTAAAGTGCACATAAAAGAAATTCATTATTATAATGATACAGATTATGCAGATTTTCGTATAAACTAAATAACATTTCAACAAAAACGAGTTTCATTTTCAAAATGGAAAGGGACAAAATAATGCCACACTAATTACGTGTATTATAGAATAGAGAAAAACACAAATTCTACAATGTAAAAATGAATCAAATCAGTTCTGATACTTTTAAAAGTTTATTGTGAAATTATGACTGGGAATTATATTTTAAAAGCAAGTTAAACATAATTATTTGTCAGTACTTCCATAGGCTTGTTAAAATCGTTGTGCTGCGTTTTTTTAAATTGAAGCTTACCGCATAAGGTTCATTTTTAGTTCAACTTTTGATAGTTGTAGCCCTTTTCTCAACTTTTAATTTTAAAATATATAAATTTTCGTTTCAAAATTTGATACTATGGAGATTTTGTTCCTTTTTGGGGGATGAATAATTCGTAGCGAAACATATTAAAAAATTGAGTATTCACAGCATATTTAAATCAGTTGTTCCTTTTATCCCCCTGAAAATGTTGTGTACGCCCCAAGCCTTTTTCTATTGAAGTATCAATTTTCAAAATAGCCCAAAAGATTAATATTTTGAGGCTTGGTTAACCGAGGTAATGACTAAGTTGAATTTGTATAAATATTTTAGAATTCAATTTTCAAGGGGACAAAATGAGGATCTAATTTACATTAAATATAATTCATGATTCTTTTATTTTTCTACCTGAGTTATTCATCAGCAAAAATGAACAAGGCGTAAAAAGTTGAAAAGGGTATTTATTTTTATATTTATTATTTAAAAGGCCAATAAAGTTACTTTTGCTGTATAAAAACTGTCGAATACGTTTGAATGAATTCAATACAATCACATTATAGAATTTAAGTTTTGCTCTATTCTATAATGTACATAAGCCCTTTTCACCATTGCACTTTGAAAACTAAATTTTAAAAAAAATTTCGGTAATTTATTAAATGTTTATGTTGATTAAGATAAAAAATATTAAGTATTATTATAGTTTAGTATCAAAATTTGTAAGAAGTCGGCCAGAACAGACTTCGGCGAAATAAATTGAAATGACACTTAGGGGCCAACCATATAGTACGTAATCAATTTTTCACCCATTTTGGACCCCCTTCTCCCGGCATAATCAACCATAATTATTTACCCCCCCCCCTTAATTACGTAATCATCTTTAAGACCTATAAAATAATAATCTCGCTCGTTTCAATGGTTAGAATTCAGAAGACAATTTCAAAATATAACTAGTGCTTTATATCATCAATTATATCAAAAATCACACAATGTTATAAAAACATTAATTTATTGTATTTTCAAACTGCAGATTAAAATAACAATTCCAAATTTCTTCAGCCGTCTTTGCTCGATTCAAATAGCGCTATCATCTTAAGAAGAGATTTATGAAAATAGGAACCTAAACATATGATTACGTAATCACTCAAGTAATACCCTCTCTCCCATGTAATCATTCGTAAGCATACATATGACCTCCTACCCCCCTATTAAGATTATATTATATATGGATGGCACCTTCGCCGATAACACAAATGTGTAATTGAATCGACATTTTTGAAAATATAAGTGTATATATTCAAATCACAGGTTATTTCTAAATATATATTTTTTTAAACTTATAAATATATAATCGTTTATAATACTGAATGTTGCTTTCGGTTTTAGGGCCACAATAAATAATTCATATAATTTTTAAATGAACCTGTGTCACTGTTAAATAATTTGTTGTAAATCTATTGCAGAATAAAAAATTAACAACTGACGAGGGTCATCCTTGTGCGTCGAAACGTTTGGTTGTAGTAAAAATTAATTTAATTATCTATTATGACCCTAAAGCCAAATACTATGTTCAATCATAATGGATGAAACACAGCGATTGTAGGCTTCATTCACGCGGGTTTCGATCGTTGTGTTACATTCCTAGTAATGCATATTATTTTTCATAGCAAATCTATTGAAAATTAGAGTTCAAATATGTGTAAAACCTACGTTTCTACCTACCTATCTACCTACCTGTGTACCCTAGAGCTAAAAAAAGTGTTTCAACCCTAGGGATACAAACACCGTGTTTCTACCCGCTCCACAGGTACCGAAACTCGAAGTTTCAATAGAGGCGCTATGAAAGTTATCATTCAATATTATGAACGATTATTTTCATCGAGAGTCAATACAATCCCGCCCACTGAATATAATAATATATATTTTTATTTTATAAAAATTACCTGTAAAGTTACTTTACACATTAAATTGCTAATTATGAGAAAAGGACTTAATACTAAAATGAATAACAATTCAAAATAAGTGGTGTAGCGATGAAAATAGATTTTTTTAAAAAGATTTACGGGTCTAAAAATGTTCCATCTTCAAAGCTCTCAAAAAAATAAAATAATATTCTTTAATTAATAATCATTAATCATAAGTCATACATCATAATATAATTATGTACATTTTTCTATACTTTTGTCTGAGTAGATCAAAATGAATTTTAAAATTTCCTCTACTTTTTGCATTAAGTATTTAAAATAGTTTGATACTACTAATTTCTATCATTATTTTTCAATAATTTTTCCTATAAGCGAGAAAAATTATACGAAAATCATTATAGCTAGGCTGATTTTCCTATGATACTTTTTCATGAAGGGTAAGATTAGGAGTATATTTCTCATTATTTGTAAGAAAAGACGACTGCCATCATGTATAAATTTAAGCAATTATCATAATTGTGTAATTTGTTTTTAACATTTCATTTTACATTTTATTTTTATTACATAATAATCATCTATCGTTGCACTGTTAAAGGAATATCAAAGTTAATTTAAAATCCGTAATTTTATCAGTAATAAAAAAAAATTGATCTAACTTTGCCAGTCCATATGACGCTCATGTTTAACTATTATTTGTTTATGGATCTCATTTTTTATTTCCTATTACTACCAAAATTTAAATTTTTTATATTAATTTCTGGAGTCGATTATACTACGATTTATAATCTTTTAACTTTTCTTTATTATTGAATCTTCGTCTATCTTTATATTTTTTTTCGAATTTTTTCTTCGAAGATGAATTTTTCTTCTTCTATCTTTTGAGTTTGAAATCAATACATTTCTAAAACTTGATTTTATACTGCAGATAAATTGTTTTTTAAAGAGCTTTTAGACCGCGTATACTGCATATTTGAAATAACGTTTATATGCCTGCGAATAAATTAGACGAATTTCTAGCCCATTTCTTGTCCATAAAGTATTATTTTATTCATTATTTCATTATTTTGCCCTTATAGCTAATGCATTTGCTAGTAAGAAGCGCAGCAGCGCCGCCAGCGGATTAGTTCACGACTGGCATCAAACTTTAGCTAGAGCTCCTATGCAAAATTCGTGTCAGTCGGATAGGGCTGGCCTATGTTGACATCATGGAGAATTGACATGAGGAGAATGGAGACCAAATTTCTGTACATTGACTTATTAAAAAACGAGCAATTTTCTGTCTGATGTAATAAACGCATCATAATGCTAGATCTTCCCGAGCGTGGTGCTAGTGTGGCACACGTATCGATGATCGCCGTCATGGTCCATGTAAATATAACTTCAAGATGGAAACAAAAATTCCTAATTCGTTTAAGCAATTTGTTGAGCCATCTGAAAAAGGTTATATTCAAGTGAAAATTTGGTGTCAGTTATCTGATGTGTAAGCGTACAAGATTTCAAACTGGTATGTTATGTACTTATTTAGCTTCGTTTATTGTTATTCATTTATGCAATCAATTCTAAAAGGCTTCTCTCGTCCATTACAAGATCACTTCAATTACACACCTTTCACTTACAGATATTTCGCAATTACTAAAATTATCTAAATCTGCTTTTATGTGAATAAAAACTTTTTCATTCATGTAAGTCGCATTTATATCGCAGTAATAAATAATGTAAAATGTCAACATAAGTGGCAGCCATTTTAATACGCGTGCCATACAAGCGCCATACTCTATTCTCTGAAAGCACTGTTAACCATATTCATACGACAAAAATGTGCTTATTTTCTGTTACATTACTTTGGTTTCCGTCTCTTTATGTCTATTCTCAGGGTGGCCACAAGATTGCATTTTGCAATTTCGCTGGCAGGAAAGTATTACAATAGCGAATACGGTTTCAATAATGTGCCAAGCAAAATAATGAAACAAGTCAGAAAAATGCGCTTTACATGGCAGTATGGATTAATTAAGGTCAGACAACTCTCTGCGGTGCCACTAACGAAAAAGAAACTGTCATATAATGAATATTTTTTGCTATGCTTTTGCTATTTTTTAACAAAATTTTTTTTTTGCTCTATTACTTTTTGAAAAAACAGGGCGGCGCTAGCTTGCCGTTAACTTTACGGCGCCCTCTACAGAAATCATTAAATTTAAAAAAATGACTAGATTACATTTTTTCTCGATTTTTTGCATTCCAATGTACTATGAATCGCTTTTGTAAAATCAACCCATATTTTTAAAAAATATCAGCCTGTAATGAAAAAGTATTTACAAAATGAATAAGAAATGAAAAAATGATGATAAAATCGCTGGAACATACTTATAAAATATGCTGTAAGTTATCAAGTTTTAGTAACCCCAAAAAACTGCTCCTATAGTGAAGTTCGCCTTAATTTGATTGGTATTATGTAAGACTTATTTACAGAACGGGATGAGAAATAATTATGCTTTAAAGTACCATGTTACTATTTTATAAGTAAGTCCCATCTATATAGATATCGGCTTTTTTCAATGCGTGTTTTTATTAGAGGTGCCATTCACAAAATACGTGATACATTTTTCAGAAACATCTGACCCAACCCCTTGATTTTTTCTATTTGTCTTAATATGGATAATGATACTTCGACAGACCCCCACCCACCCCTAAACATTGGAAAATAAAGAAAGAGGACAAAAATCCCAGCAGTTAATTTATACTATTTGTGGCATTAGTCTGCAAGTTTGTATTCTGATGCAAATACGATGGTTGTTTTTGTAACGATTAGGGTGAAGAATAATTTTGCTCCTCAGTTATGCTTTAAAATTACCGTGTTAATATTTTACAAGTATTTTCCATTTAGATATTTTCTTTTTTTAAAATACGTTTTTGCAGCACAGGGGGCTAATTTTTAAAATAAGGGTTGATTTACAAAAGTGCATCGTATCACATTGGAAAGCAAAAAAATAGCAAACAAATCTAGCCTAATCATTTTTTAATACTTTTTTCATTACAGGGGGTAATTTTTTTAAATAAGGGTTACGGAAAATCCTTTTGGTGAACATATCTTTCGGTAAATTTATAAAACTTCCTTTGCAAAAACCTTTCAATTTATTTAGTTTTCACGTTTCTTTGACTTTTTTCGAAATAAATAAAAATTTGTATATTTTTAAAACTTTCTTTACTGGTTTAGGTCGGGGTTGTCGAGGAATATCCCTCTAAAGAAAGCCATGAAAATTGTGTCAGTTTTTGCTTATCTCTTATCGTTTTGAAGGTGGCTCAAAGTCTTTCTTTTTTTTTAATGCTCAAAACATTTTCTTCCCTTTCACCTATATTCCGAGAAACTAACAATGAATTACATCATACTCGACTTGAACAGACTTATTTCAATCCTCAACTTTGAACTATTTTATTAATGCACTAGCTGTGTCTTGTGGCGGGAGCTTTGCCGCCGCGGAAAGGCTACTGTAATTAATACTATACATCGAAAACAAACGGAAATACTATAAAAGTTGTATAAAGTTATAAAAAGAAACATCTAAAATACATGATGAATAACTTTTTGTTACTTAAGACTACCTTAAATTATGAATTAACAAAGCATTTAAAAGTCAAAGTTTTTTATTACATTCGATGTTTTCTCCTGATAATAAGTTTAAACATGAAATATTGGAATGGAAACAGCTTAAAATTTTAAGTATTTATCGAAGAATTTGGGTTTGGAAATTGTGAAGTCGAAAGCGAAATTTGAACTAAACTTTGAAAAAATTCTTAGAAAGCAAAATAGAAGAAAAAAAATGAATACAGCACATCGAATGAAAATGCGTGAAAAATTTACTTCCGATTAGTCAAAACTGCGCTTGCGCCCCCCTCCTCCTAGCTTACCCCCTTCTATCTCTCGCCCGTAATCTTACGACCTATCTCAAAGTCTAAAGAATGTGTGTGCAAAAAAGCTGGCCGGGAGCCTAAAGAATATGTATGAAAAATGTTATGCCGATTGTTCGAAAACTGCGGCTGCCCCCCCATTTCAAAATTTTTGCCCCGCACACACTCCGTCTTCCCCCTAACAATCTTAAGACGTGCCCGGGAGCCCAAAGAATATATGTGCAAAATTTGGTTCCGATTGTCGAAAACTGTATATTTTCATCAGCATCATACGTTTTAGACTACTTGATTTTACATATTTCAAAAACTGCCCCCTCCCCCTCACTGCATTTGCCCTATAATACTCTTACGACCTGTTCGGGAGCCCAAAGAATAAATGTGAAAAATCTGATCCCGATTAGTCAGAAACTCCAAATGCATAAGCATCATACGTTTTAGGCCAGTTAATTTATATATTTAAACCCCCCCCCCCACCATGACTACATCTTCCTCCCAAAACTCTTACGACCTGTCCGGGAGCCCAAAGAATAAGTGTGAAAAATCTTATGCTGATTGGTCAAAAACTGCGACTGCCGGGGGGGGGGCTATGTCTCAACCCTCCGTATGCCCCCATACTCTTGCGACCTGTTTGGGAGCCTAAAGAATATGTGTGCCAAAATTGGTGACAATTGGTCAAAAACTGTGAATTTGCATAAGCATCATCCGTTTTACGTCACTTGATTTGATATATATAGATATACAGTCAATGCTATGTTGCATTATTTATTAAACAAAAGCTATTATGAATTAGCGAATCGTGTTGTGGTAAGAACCATCTCCGGCGCTTAATCTACACGTGTCAAAATTTTCAAGTCGATCTATGCAACGGTGTGGACGGCATCCAGCCTCAAGGGTACAAATTGGAATTTTATATAATAGATCAGAAGTCAATGTCTAAGTGAATTGGCCAATAGGGTCAAAGGATTATGCATGAAAATAGCCGAAATGTACGTACTTTTTTAATCGCGCACTTGAGTGCGCGTGTTCTGAAAGGCTCTTGTGAGAGATTCAAATTCAGAGCCAAGTATATGACTGACCAATAAGGAATCGCGTCCACGCATTTATGGATTACATTCTTCGAGATGTTTCAAGATATTTCGATATTCGATATGTATGATCTTTATAGAATAGGATTTCGAAAATAATACTTTTTACTTCTTGCTGTATATGATAAAATGTTACTTTTCCAATTCATAAAGTACTAAAGAATCAAACCATCAAATTTTTAAATGCTCAGGTAGTCATAGGCCTTGGCGTTACATACGAGGCAAGGCCAAAAAATACAGCTTGTTAGAAACAATTAAAAACAACATTCATCAATTCCCTTAGTACTTTCTATTGCTTTTGTAATGTTCAAAAAAAAAATACGTTTTGCTATCCTGAATATAAGGCACTTAGGAAAATGGATACGTTTCCAACAATTCTTAATTTATATGAAAAGATTTTTATTATATGTGAAGCTTTACGGAGATTGTGCATAACATTTAGTTATTTTTACATTCTCATCCAGAGCAGGTATTCGATTTGTGTAAAATTTGACCCCCCCCCCCCTCGATTTTTGTCAAATGTCCACGTTTTGAGACCCCCTGAATCCGAAAAACAGGTTTTTACGAATGTGTCTGTCTGTATATTTTTAGTTCGTTAGCACGATAACTTTTGAAAGAATTGACAAATTGGATTGGCATTTGGTCAAGTTTGTTGGCCAGTCATTTTGGATAAAAATTCAAAAAGTGAGCACTTTTAAAAATTTTTGAGACCACTTTTCTTCAAGATTCAAAAATTCTCTGTACAATTATTTATAGTACTCAAAAAGACAAACATTTTCCTTTGAAGCATTTTTTTTGATAAAAGGAAAATTTTCAGATATAGCATTCTCAAAATCCAAAAAAAGAAACGAAAATGAAAATTTTCAACCAAACGTGATCAGAATGTGTTCGTTAAAGCCGAAGGAGCTTTAACAAAAGAAAATTCACTATCAATAAATTACTGTTGTCGATGGTTTGACCTTTAGTTTAAAAAAATCTGTGAGAATATACAAAAACTGCGCACGGAGCGCAAGGGAAATACACTATCGTGCGCGAAGCGCGAAAACACAGTCGCGCGCCCTAGGCGCGCTGAAAGTTGCGAGCCGCGCGCGATGAGAATGTGCCCGGGAGGCGGACGGATTTCTTTATCTCGATTTGTTTTAATCTCGGAATTTAGGGACGGTATATTATTACAAGAATTTTGAAAGAAAATTTTCTCAAAAAGTCTTACCTTTTTATTCTGAATATCCGCAGCTGGTTGTAAACCAACTGTTTCGATTACATCTTCCCTTCCACCTAATTGCGCAACCAATGCTTGTTCTCTTCTTTGCTGTCTATTTAACTCTTTGGCTTCATCCAAGGTACGTCTGAATTCATAAGCAAGTTTTGACAACTTGCTTGCCATTTCGTCTAGTTTTCTAAACACATCATCTCCTTCACCATTTTCTGCTTGGTGGATAGTTTCTTGCTCCGGCTGTTGATGAACAACCAAACCATCTTCAGCAACAAACTGTGACCATACTTCTTTGACAGGGCCGCCTACTTCACTGTCACTCTCGTCGTTATTACTACCGTCTCGGGAATTATCACTTTTATGTTTTCGTGATGGTACTTCACCGTCTGAATGCTCCCTTGCTCTTCTCCTTCTTTTATACGGCGTGAACAAGCGAACTGGACCAGTCTAGAATATTACAAATATATTAAGTAAAAAAAAAGTTCAAAGAATAAAATAGGCATTAATACTTTTCTGTCTCAAGATTATGATTATAGCCAATTTTTCAATCTTATAAACTCAGTGTAACTATTAATAAGGGTACTTACTGCGCTGTCATCATCACAGCAAGCAGCGCAGGTACAGGATGTAGCATGAGGTTTTAAAATTTGTTCATCGATAAGAGTCTGTAAACTCCTTCCACCAAATCGAATACTACGTTTCCAGTCTTTGCTAGATGCTCTTCCACAGAGTGCTTCAAATTCGCTTGGAGTATACCAGTCCTGACCCAACTTGATACACCGACCTCTTCCACCGGAACCAAATCTGTTTTTATGTAACTCTGCATTTGTATTTTTACACCTGACTGGCAGCACGGCCAGACTGGCTGATTCTGACCAGCTGCATACTGGTTGTGAATTACCAGCGGATACGTGGAGTTGATCAGTATCATTTTCATCAGTACTGTTTTGTATTACTATATGCGTTGCTTTCAGCTCACCATTCCAACGTAAAGGATCCGTGTCTTTATCATGACGGGGTTCACATATAAAACTGTTGTCCACGCATAGCATTTGCTTGAACTGGCCAGATCCCTGCAACTGTAGAAAATACATTTATTATACATCAAGATTGAAGGCGTGTGTGTGTGTGTGTGTGCGTGCGTGCGTGTGTGTGTGTGTGTGTGTGTGTGTGTGTGTGTGTGTGTGTGTGTGTGTGTGTGTGTGTGTGTGTGTGTGTGTGTGAAGCATAATTTCTTAAGCGTATCACAAAAATTAAGTCAACTATAGCCCTATTGAGTGGTACTTGCCACGCAAAAAATAATTTATTTCTGCAAATATTTATCAAAGATGAGGGGGCTGAATTTTTGGGCTTGTGATGGAAAGCCTTATTTTGAAACATTTTAAACTTTCTTCCTAATGCATCAAACAAAATTTTACGTGAAATATTTTGGATTGGTTTTTTAACATTTTTTAGAAGGTCAAGAAGAATGAAGAGAAAAAAAATCACCATAGTCTTTCACAATCTATCCATGTTCCATTTTAACCATTTTTTTTTTAGTAACTAGTTGAGTTTTTAACTTCTTTAATTACATAAGAACCCCTATATAGGGTCGAATAATTTAATCCTTCCAAGAACTGCTGGCCCACGCAGTTTTACAGCCGTGCAGCATTATAACCGCTTACGTTTCCACAGACTGATTTAGTCTCTAGGCGAGTGCGAGGTAACCCCCGAAACTGTTCTTATATGGGTGTTCTTGGGTATGATATCATTACTTCACAAAATTTCCTATTTTAGATATTTATTTTCAAGCTTACATGTTTAATTAAAAGAATTTTAAAATGTAGTCTTGGAAGACTGAAACAATTAAAAATTAAAAGCGTTTTGTATTGACAACTTTTGATAAAAAAAGTTTGTACTTGATCAACTGTAAGTATAAAATGATTATTTAAAAAATTTAACTGTACTTGAAGTATTAAGAAGTAAACAATAATTGATTTGTTAAAATATTCTAAATCCTTTCAAAATTTAATGATATCCAGAGTTCAGCCTTTAAAAATTAAAGTGGTTCGATTAAAAAGCTTTAATCATAAATAAATATAAATAATTTGAAACTGAATTGCTTAAGATAGGGAACCTTGATTCTTTGAAATTTTTAGGATCTTTTAAACTTTAATCGTAACGATCTTAATTGTTCTATTTAAAAAATGATTATTTTAAAAGCGACATTGATGAGTTTTGATATATAAATAACACTTGAACACTTATTATTTATAGAACTATTCGAGCAACTTTAGAGATATTTAGAGAATTTGAAAAGATTCAACATTAATTTCAAATAATTTAAACGAAGTGTGTTCCGAGAAACTTCGGCTATACGTATCGAAAATGCGGTGCGAATAGCTATGTTCTAATTTAAAACAAAATTTAGATTTTCGGAGATTTTGAAAAAAATTCATATGCTTTTAAGAATTGTGAACGGTTTTAAAAGAATAAAAACATTTTCTTAAGATTGCTAGAAAAATCGAAAATTATTTTTTATTTTAAAAAATCATTTGAAATTCAAATCATTTAATAAGCTATTTACAAATCGTGAACAATTCTTAATAATAATTTTAAATTTGAAAAAAATTGAAACATGTATACTTTTTAAGACTAAAAGAAAATTTTGAAGCTATTTAAGAATATCTAAACTACTTAAAATTAAAATAATTCAACTTCTAATGTACACATTTTTTACTTGAAAAAATGCAATGGTTTAAGTTTTAACGTTTCTAGCTTAAAATTGGTAAAAGTACTCTAATTTTAAAATATCGAAATTTATTGATTGATTTTTCAATTTGCAGAATTAAAAATTATACATAGATTTATGTTTTTGGAACTGACTCTTAATCTGTGAACACCCAATTGCAATCTCGCTCACCAGCAATAGCTTTTCAGCTATTTAAAGACAAAATAAGAACATAATGTCTAAAATTCGAAGTTGGGGTGACTTTTGATCCATGGCTGTCATGATCCGTTCGCATGACCCCTGGTAACCTCAGTCTCAAATTTGGGACATTAATTGTTTTCAGTTAGATTTAAAAACCATAAATAGAACAAATATTAATTCACAATTGCAAAAATAATGGTCCATATATATGATTTCGATTCTACCACATGGCATGTCCTACTATATTTGACATCATCGACTAAGTGTGACCTAATGATAGAATATTCTAAAATGCAAGTACCTCGCGCTATGCTAAATGAAAATTATTCAATTGATAAGTGTTCGCACTTTCTATTTTACAGGTGTAAGTCATTAAACATTTGAATCCAAATTTTTGAAGTGAAAAAACTTTTAATATTTAATTTTAAATGTTTGCGAGTCGGGAACAGACTTTTAATTTTAAATTATAAATGTAATTTTTCTAAAATTTTACAGTAAATTTAAAAAGATATCTGAAGATTTCAGATATTTCAGAAAAAGGTAAAGAAAATTTCTTTAAATCATAAAATGATACAAAATATCAGGAATAATTGACGTCAGTTGGACTTTCCAAACCCCAGGACTTTTAGAAGTTTGGAAGATATTAGAAAATATTTTATATATTTTCGAGAACGTTGTCAAGTTTGAAAATATTTTTAAACTCTTCAAAAATTATAAAATTAGTACGTATCTTTTAATCTATAACTTGAATTTTTCTTACAAATTGTGAAAAAATTGCACTTCTACATTAAATTAAATTTAAAATTTTTTTTAATAATTAAAAAAAGAAGCAATAATTTAGATTTTTCTAGTAACCTGAAGAAATTTTTTCATTTTCTTGAAACCTTTCAAAACGATTGAAAAGCTTCTAAATGTTTTTATTTTTCAACTTCTAAATAACTCTTAAACCTTCACCAATTATAAGATAAATAAATAAGTTAATTTACTCATATTTTTTAGATATTATTATTATCATTCATGATAATAATAATTTATTTCCAAACATTTAATGAATCAGAAATCAAACAGTACTTCGGCAAAATAAAAAGTATATAAAATACGATTATTAGAATTTTTAGGTCACATGATTGTAGATTTACATAAAATAGGTTTCATGTAAAATACAAGTTGTGGAATATCTTTGCGCCCCTTAATAAAAAAATATATATAAAGTAAGAGGATTTATTTAAATAAAAACTTTCGTTTAAAGCAAACAAACTTTTATCTGTCCACGTAAAATATTTGATTGGAAACAAGTATCAGATCGTTTGAATCAAACAATCAGGTATCTAAGTGAGTGCTTAAAAGTATATTCGACAGTGTAAATTGCCGAGGCGTAGAGTTTAGATTTTTAGAATACATCATTCTTCTCTTTTAAGGCCTAGTTCGAAAGGGCTAAAAAAAACCCTCACAGCTCTTTTTTTCGGTACCTGCGGCTCGCCACACGGCCAGCCCTACTCTCTCTTCTATGTGAACGAGGAAAATCCAATCTGGTAATTTTGTCTGGGAATTTCGATACGGGACGGAACAACTGGTTCAATTTTTAGCTTGATTAGACAAATTTTTATTTAGGGGTAGGTTCACTTCAGGAATTATGAACCACATATATATGCAGGGTCCCACTGGGAACAACTTCCATCTAAAAATGACACCAACTCCCAGTAGAACCGCGGTCAATCACACCCATGGCCACGTCTCACCACCGTGATATGGGTGGTTGCAGGGCACAATAAAATCACAACGAAAGGCGGGCGAAACCCTCGTGTGTCTTAAGGTCACGAAGCGACCCACTTATGACAGCTTTCTGCATCCATCTCGCAAGTTCCTTGGCATATTTTTGGCAAGCGGGTGTGGCTTTAAGGTTTCGAACCAGTGATAAGTTTCGCATCTCCTAGAGCACCAATGACAATGCTAGTTACTTTGACCCAATATTTTGGGCACAGTCGTTGCAGCTCCCTTTTCAGGTCATGATACCTCTCCTCCTTTTCCGTCTTTTTTCTGAATTGTCTTGAGTTTTCAAGGTAAACAAACGTTTAAGATGCTTCACAAAAGTCAATGAAATGTTAAGGTGTACATCTCCTTGACCATCATGACCTTCAGGTCCAAGACAACTCAGGAAGAGGACATCTGGTAGTTTCTCAGACATTTGACCTTAATTTTTTACATTTCCAAGGTCACAAAAACCATTTTTCCAAGGTCAATTTTGACGTAAAATTTCCCACTCTTTTCAAATCCGCAATCAAGAATAGGGGTTCTCATTTAAGATAAAGTATTTTAGCAGACATTTGGGATTATAGATTCAAATAGGTCACCGTGTATATATGATCCACATGGAAAGGTTCCTTATGGTCGGTTCTAGTTCAGAGATATTCGCATTTTTCTTAGTTGAGGTCAAAATGATTATTTTTGGGTTTTCGTGGGGGATGATACGGAGGGCTAAAGTGAATTAATTAGGACTATAAGCAAATACAAGTAGTAAGCGGAGTAATTACATTTCATGTTCGAAGAAATAAAATAAAATGTCTGCTTATGGCACTCCCTAAGTTAAGACGTGTCCCTATACTAAGTTTATACCGGTCATAAGGACCCTTTTCATGTGGACGCCTAAATACATATAGTTAAAAGTGTGTCGAAAAAAGCCGCGGGATTTCACCGGCAGGAGTCTACAAAATTTCACTCATTGCCACTGTAATTGCAGTAACGTTTTGAGCTGTAACCACGTCTAATGACTGTGAGATAGGTGGTTACAGTCTGCGATGGACTAATTCGACGACCCGGAAAGTCTCGTCCAACCTGAGAACACAAAGCGATCCAAGGACGGCCGCTTTCTGCATTATCTCAGCAGGCATCTTAGCATTCCGTCGACACACGGGGATGATTTTCAAGCAATAGCCTGACCAGTGAAAGCTTACTTCTCTTTCTTTTCATTATCCTTGGCTGTGAGGTTCTTGTCGGCTAATGCCGAATATTCGATAACGAACACGGTTCGTTTCCTGAAGTCAAGGAGAACTATGTCAGGCCTCGAGCGCGCGATAAAAACATTTGACGAAAATATGAAGTTCCAGGATATGCAGCACTTCTCATTTTCGACAATGGACTCTATTTCCCTATGAGCTTTTCGGCATCACGGCTGAATGCCTTAAGAGTGCCAGAGCTGGTAATAAAGCACTCTTAGTGCAGTGTTGTGCCTTTTGATGTACGTCCTTCCCGCATGAGTTGGACGACTAGATAGTATGTGTCCTAGGTCCTAGGGGTATGCATGGCACGCTCTGCAGCTATCATCCTAAATGTCTTGGCTCAAAATGCGGTGACGGTATGCTAAATTGGAAAAGACACCGTCTTGACACGCCAAAATAAATCCCCCGAGCCCAAAGTCAATCCTGGTGATTTGAGGAAAGAAAACGTTAGCTCATACGACATCGACTGATCCTTCACATTTCTGTGGAAGACGCAGTGCAACCTGTTCTCGGGGAGCGTATCGCGGAAGTTTTTCTCCTTTGCTTTCTTGATCGGGGCCTTCAAGAGTGAGAATTCGAGATGGATAATGTTTGACTCATTTTGCTCACACCTGACACAAAAATGCAGTGATTGATGTTTCAACCAAAAAGTGTTTCTTAATTTTAAATTAAAATAGTTTGAGTTTTATCGAAA
>JAAAKG020084489.1:0-10671 GCA_010014905.2 Druon quercuslanigerum | reverse complement strand
GGAACAGAAGCCTGCTGCCTCCAAGTCGTTGTTCCTGGGTATCGCTAAATGTAGGTTATTACGATGCAGGAAATCTTGACCTTATTAGGTATTTTAATTTTAGTTTTAGAGACCCAAAGTTTATAAGAAATAAGTTTAAATAAAGCCCTTTGAGAATTATGAGAGACGAGGGGACTCTAGTAAACAAAATAACCCAAAGGGAACAGAAGCCTGCTGTATCCACGTCGTTGTTCCTGGATATCGTTAAATGTAGTTTAATATAATGCAGGAAATCTTGGCTATATTAGGTATTTGCATTTTAGTTTAAAAAATCAAAGTTTATGAGAATTAAGATCAAATAAAGCTCTTTAAGAATTGTGGGAGCCGAGCGGACTTACGTTAATCAAGCACCCTAAAGGGACCCGAAGCCTTCTGCGACCACGTCGTTGTTCCTGAATATCCCAAAATGTAAATAATTACGATGCAGGAAATCTTACCCTTATTAAGTGTTTTAATTTTAGTTTTAGAGACTCAAAGTTTATGAGATTTAAGGTTAGATAAAGCTCTTTGAGAATTGCGAGAAGCGAGGGGACTCACGTAAATCAAGCACCCCAAAGTGAAAAAAGCCTTCTGTATCCACGTCGTTGTTCCTGAGTATCGCGAAATGTAGTTTATTACGATGCAGGAAATCTTGACCTCATTGAGTATTTGAATTTTAGTTTTGGAGGCTCAAAGTTTATGAGAATAAGAATTAGAATTAATTAAGTTAAAAAAGAATATAGTTAAAGAATTAATAAAAAATAAGATTTAATAAATTCCTTTGAGAATTTTGAGAGGCGATGACCTTATTGGGTATTTGAATTTTAGTTTTGGAGACTAAAAGGTTATGAAAAATAAGATAAAGAGTTTGGTTATAGGATTATGGACTTTTTGGTTTGTGGAGTTTTGAGGTATTAGGTTGTATGCAGTAATGAGGATGTGGAGATATGATACACTTCAGGGCTATAGAGCTTGTGGTAAAATCTCGATATTTGTTATAAAAAAGAAATTTTTTTAAAAATAAAAACATTATTTCTTCGGCAATCAATTAAAATTTTGTTTTGAGTGATACTGCCTTTTAATTTTTAATTGATATGACACCATAATTTAACAATTCTAAAGGCTTCAAAAGCATATTCAACTTTCAAAGAAAAACATCAATAAATAAATTTCGACTTATGGTTTATTTTTGCAGAATTGGTGCAGCGGTGGGATTTGCATGGATATAATGCTCCTCACGTTAAACTTAGGAATGTTAATCATTACCAAACTTCTGGGAATCCAGGTCGTGTTTTATTTTTACGATCAGGCTATTATGATGTAGTAAAAGATCAAATTGGAGAGTTCATCATTGGAATAGTAGAAGATAATAAATTGTTTCCATTAGTGACTCCTAAAGGGAATCTACCTATTCCCCATAATCAGTTAAAAAATCCTGATAAATATCAAAAAGTCATAATACGGATAGATGAGGATGAGATTGCCAACGTGACTTTAGCAATATCGCCTGAGCATACGATAAACAATCAATTTTTCCATCCAGTAAATCCAGATCACATAGGTCTTGCCCGAATATTTTAGGATGGCCCTCTTATATTTGCTAAATAAAAAATGTAAACTATTTTTGTAGTAATACAATTTTTTAAAGTCATTCAGCTGTTTTTATTATATGTGTATTTGTATCGTTTAATTCAATTACAACACCTTTCAATACTTGCACTGAAAAGTTTAATAGGCTAAATGAAATGTTTGTTACTTCTGTGAAGTTAACGATTTCAGCCCACATTACGAATAGTTAAATTATTTATACTTTAAAATAGCCCTCAAATGTTTGTGCAGCGTGAACAGGCAGAAAGCTTGTGGTAGAGACTTTAAAGTGATTTTTAGAATCCTTGAATCTTTATTTGAAATAAAAATAATTGATTTTGCTAATTTTCTTATTTAATAGTGCTTACGGTTTTTAGTAATAGTGCCAAACGCTTATACATAATTTTCACAAATTATTTAGCATTTGCAAATTAGGATCTTTCTTTAATATCAGGGATTAATTTTTAAAATAATAACATTGGAATCCTTAAAAATTTTTCTTGAAAACGTTTTTAAAAATTAAAACATCAATTGTTTTTTTTGTTTTTTCGAAAGAATGATTTTCAAACTTTGTAACTGGCGACTCTTTGTACTGACAAGAGGAGTATAAAAATCATAATGTATATAAGGCAACTTAAACGGGGCTAATAAACAATAAAAATATATAGGACACGTCGAATATGATTCAGGACGTAATTGGCAGAACGGCGAGGGAAGTGTGTGGTACTGTGATTGTAGAAAGAATGACTGGTGTTGCATGGTGTAATGATGAAATCCAAGAAAAAGTTTATCGTCAAAAGCAAAATGACCTTAAAGAAAGAAAGAAAATATTTTATATATGTGCTTTAATCAATACAGGAGCTAAAAGTACAGAATTAGGCCGAATGAGAGATAGCAAGTTAGAAATTATATTGGATACAGAGAAGATACTAGACGCTTTGGGAAACTCTTTCAAGGATTTATTAGGATGTTAAACAATAAAACATCACATCTGCGATATAGGATGCTACACACGAAAATCCCGATTTACAAACAGTTTGGGAAGTTGCCTTCAAATAGCCTTGTTCCTAAATCGGGGGAATGGGAATTTAAACAGTCAGGGTCACCTGAACCGCCTCCAATTGAAATGAATAATATTGCGCATTATACTCGACTGAGTACTCGCGCACCGCAAACCTTTTAAGGAAAGAGTCACAACGATCTATTGCCCTACCCCCTGAGAAGCTGTGGGGTCCAGGAATTCTAGGAATAACAAAACCGGGGATAACAAAATCGGGGTTCTGGTGTACTTAAAATATCCAGTTGAGAGAGTCTGTTCCTATAATATTAGGGATATAATTAAGAATTAAAAAAATGGTAAGGCTGCTGCTGCAGACTACATACAAGAGAGTGAAAAAGAACGGAATAAAAATATTCATTTTCAACACTGCGATGAATTAAAAAATCGTCCTATTTTTTTAAATTTATAAAATGAAGACCATAGCATACTCTTTAGATCTGGACCGAAGACAAGATCAAATATTAGGTCATTCCTGAGCAATCATAAAAATGCTCGTGGATTTTAAATTTCTGTAAAGTTAAAAATACGAGATTCGTGGCGTGCGTTATAATGTCTTACCGTAATCATTCTGTTCCGTAAGTGAAGGTCAACAATAATTTTTTTTGCAAAATATAGAAGACAAATTTTGTTTTTTATATTGTATATCCATTTGTAAAAAAATGTTAAATTTTGAATTGTAAAATAAAACCTTCCGTTTTAACGTCAGCCGCATTCAACTTCGGTGAAAGAAAGAGAATTATAGGCAAAAAACTAGAACCGTTTAAATTCATCTAGGCTGATTTGGGGAGAAGATTATTGGTTAAATTCATTGAAGGATAAATTCCCTTGAATAGCAGCCCTTTTCTTTTCTCTTGATTCTGCCATTTTTTTAAAATTAATTCTTTAATTAAATAGTCTGCTTTAATTGCAATCCTTGGATATTACCTTTATATATAATTAATTTATTGTTATAATACAGTATTTAATGTATTTTTCTTATTTATTTTTGAATTTTATATCCAAAGAAATATTATTATTTATGCCCTTTCTTAAATCTGTTTTAAAGTACTGTAGATTAAATTTCCCCAAATATTATTTTGACTACTCTATATTGTAATTTATTTTTTAATTCTTTTTTTAATTGTCATTTAAATTAATTATCAAGTTTTGATTTATTTCGTTTACGGATAATTATTTTGACGACTTTCCTGACTATAGTTAATAAACCATTGATTTAATTTTTTTGTTAGTTATGAGAAGCAATCCTGGAATTTGGTTGATAATTTAATAATTTTTTTAACTCTGGTATAAATTCTTTGACTTTTCCGTTCAGCATTCCACATTTATAATTTAAGATAAGCTTGGATTTCGATGAAATTACAAGTTTTAATTTTTTTAAATCTTCAATGATGTTGAGACTTCTTATGATTAATATTTTTAAATGGATTTTTACGTTTTCCAAAGATTTTAAAACATCGTAAGGGATTCTAAAAACTGTTTAAAGAGTTAAAGGGATTTTAAAGAATCTCGTCGGTTGTCTCATATAACCGACCCAATTTATAGAAAATTAGTCCGTTAAAAGATAAAATTAGTAAACCGGGAATTAAAAGCTTTGGCTGGCTGAGCCCCGTCTCTGGAAAATTGTAGAGGGGATAGTTCCAAGAAATCGGAAATATTTAAATGAACTGAATCTCAAATTACAATTGAAATAATAATCAGAAAAAGTTATGAATAGTTATTTTATTTCAACACAGCATTTTCCAACTACAAATTCGTTATTTGCGAATCATTGATGGGAGGAAACAATGAAAAGGCAAGAAATAATTTATATATGATCATGGGAAAATTTTAAATAATAATGGGGAACTACAGGACAAAATAGATATCAGGACAATATATAATAGATAAATTGAGATAACAGATAAATTAATCCAGCCAAAGACATTTCAAGGTCACATTATTTTTAGAAAATTGCCTTCTGGAGAATTAACATAAATTGTTACCTCAAGGACAGGATACACAGAGCTCGAAGTGATTACATTTGATAAAACAATTGCATATGAGACAAAAGTTTTGTTCTTTATAATTTAATGAAATTATTCGCACATGCTGCTTCAGAAGCTGCTCGACGAAAGATGACAAAAATTTTTCCAGCTTCTTTTGATTCTTTTCAGTCGGCTTCATTCTGATTAGCTAAAACCGGCTTCGTGATTGTCGTTACTAGGGAATGTTAAAACAGAAGAAATGGGCTCTCAGGGCTACTACAAGGAAAATACTGTGACCAGTAAAAAAGTCTCGTTTGAACTTTGTCATAATTTGTCGCCCAATACGGTCCAACTGATGTTATGTTAGTGTCCAAGACATCCTCTTCGAAGTATATGGCCAACCAAGCTAACTACTAATTTTACTACTAAGACTCAGTCCAAATAAGAAATAATAGCTTCAAGGCGAATAAGTTAATTAGGAAATCAAGTATCCGATGAAAACTTGAATCCTAGTAGCATTTCAAAATGCTTAATAAGTATTAAGGTATGAACAGAAGGACATAAACAGGTTGGTACACAGTAGTAGGATTAGTGGGAAAATTTGAAGTAGGTTGAGTCACTCCAATTGACGAAAAGGTCTTCCATTTGCTTCTCGAAGTCTCTCACTAGGTCTGGAGGTTTCAAGATTCTTCAGGATGGTTTAAATTTAGATTAGTACATATGCAAAAAATGAAAAACCAGAAGAATCTGTTCTTAAACTTTAACTACCTTAAATAATTAACTCAAGTCTTGGAAAATTGCGCAGCTTCTGGATTGGCGGAATTAAATAACAAAATTATTTAAAATGAAAAGCACCGAAATGATCTGAATCTTAGAATATAAGGAACTTGGGACTTGCAACTACTCTGCAACGTCACACTCAAGATTTCAAGTAATTTTTAGAGAACTTTGCAAAATAAATAAAGGATTTAATGGTGAAGCCTATATATTTCTCCAAGTTGTTGAAAATTTCCACACACTTCATAAGGTTTCATGTTCCTATGCATTTCATAACATTCTATAAATTTCATCGTTTTAGTGAATCATCTAAAAGAAAATTCGAAGTTCTTTTGTCAGAAATCTTTCAAAACGGAACACCGATAAATATTTTTCAAGTTTTCTTTCATTGTTTGATAATTCCAGTTGTTTATAGGGAACCCGAAGCAGCTGAACCAAGGCCCTGCGTACTGGCGCAGAAAGTCAACGTTGTCCCGCTGCTAAAGCAATTTCGTCTAGGATCACACACAGGAAGAGTTTCAGTTGTGATTTATCGCACCTGCGGGCCCTTAGTGTGCCAGAAGTTGAAGAAGAATGAACTGGGACCTTGAAGATATTCTTGGCATTTAATTGAAGGAAGATTTGAATTCAGAATAGAACTCAGTTTTGTATGAGGAGGCCTTGGTTCACCTGATACAGGTAAATTTTTCGGACTTCATAAGTTCTAGAGAAATTTTGGCGATACCTCTGAGATAACCAAAGCCGCCTGTGACTCACTATTTCCGAAATAAAGGCTAGCCAATGAGATTGTTAGGCTCTCAAGGGTCAGGTGGATTCTGCAGTCTTTTAGACCTTACAAGTCTCCTCATCTGGATGGCATACACGGCTTTATTACAGAAGGCTAGAGACACCATTATAGGGACGTCCGTCAGATTCGTTAGCGCGGTGGATACTTGATGCAAGAAAATTATGAATAGAATCGGGAGTGCAGCAACTGGAAATGAAAAAACGCAGTAAATGTCTAAGTGTCATCCTAGATCAAAAAACTGTCATGACACAAGCACCACTGGCCTGATGGAGAAGCGGCTAACTGTCTACTTTGAAGTTTCGAATGAAAAAAATCAGGAGACAGATCTTAGGAGGCGTCATTGATTCCTTAATGTCGTCAGCCACTGTGTCTTTCGGGGCACTAACAGGGATGAAGGTGGTGGCCGCGAAGGCGGCCTGGAGATGTAATATGGCAAACGGAAGATTCTGGACAGCACTGCGGATACCAACATACATTGCAAGTAAGCCGACTCTAAGCCAGTTTAGAGACAAATAACCATTTGCTTTCCTCTCGACAAGAAGAAGTCTGTTAACGTATTCACTTGAAGGGATGGGTTAACAGCGAGATACACTTGCCTAGTGATTGGGACAACTGGATTACAGATGGCTCCAGGTACAAGTAGAAAGCAGGATTTTGTGTATATCTTAGAAGGAGTAACATAAATTTCTGATTTGAATAAGTACGATTTCAGCTGACTTTTATATTTAATCTCTCCCTCTTAGGGGTTTAAGGCCCCCCGCTTCCTGTAGATACAGGTACATCATTAGTTTAAGTTAACAGCTGCTTATATTATAATATTTCGCCTCAATTAACATAAACAATAAAAATAATACTAATTCCACTTCATTTCGTATCCTCAAACTCCACACAGATTCTCCTCTTCATCCATCCAATATCTGTAAACTCTCACTTATTTTCCCATTCTAAACCGTACAACCCTACTTAGCCGTTTGACCATCATATACCATCTATTGCAACTGGAATCTATAATCTTTTCCCATCTCCCTTTTCCTTGTCTTGCTAATAGCTCTTACTCCATGTTCTGCTACTCTATAACCCCTTCTTGTATATTACAAAACCCTCCTCATTTTTTTCCTTTCATCCTCCCATATTCAATTTTATAAATTACTTCTCGCCTCATTGTTACAAATTTCGCCCAAATATACTAGCAGAATATTAAACAGTAGCGGACTCAACGGGAACCCTTGCCTTAGACCTCTTCCTGTCCAGGAATCCTGCCCATTTTTCTTTCCTAACTTCACCCTAATCCTGGTTTCAGCAAAAATGTCTTTTTTCCTCGTCACAAACTTTCACTCTATACCGCTCTTTTTCATTGCCTGCCATAGCACTTTTTGCTCACTGAGTTAAACGCAGCTTTGAAATCTTTGAAAAATCCGACTAGTTTCCCTCTCTTTCTTTCTAAATTTTTGTTATCCAAATAGTTGAGTACGTAGATGTTTTCTATATTCCCCATCCCTTTTGTAAATCCCGTCTGATTATGTGGCATACTTCCTCTGTATTTTTTTACCTTATTCCCCCCCCCCCCTCTGTTATTTACAACGATACCACCAGTCCTGTCATTCGGTCTTCCAGCCACCCGTCTTCTTTCCAAACTCTCTTGCAGATCTTCCACATCCCATACCCGACCCCTTCTGTTCCATATTTCATCGCTTTGTTCTCCATCCCATCTTTTTTTGTAGCCTTGTTTCTTTTAGCTTATTTATTGCCTCATCCACTTCTTCTCTTGTTATTTCGTTCCCTTTCTCTATTTTCCCTTGGACGATCTTTGTCTTTTTCCCTCTGATCTTATTTTGCTCTCCTCCTAATAGACTCTTGAAATTTATTCTTTCTTTACCCTCCCAGCATTCCCCGTCCCACGAGCCTCTCTAACCCTCTTCTCTTTCTTTTTTAGTACCCATCTCATACCTAACCTTTTCAATTGACCCCTTAAACCTTTCAATTAACGAGATTACTTCCTCCAATTTTTTTAAACTAACCTTCTCCTTTTACATCATTTGTTTAAATTTTTCTGATTTATCTACCGCCCAGACTCTCATTTTCGTGTTCCTTTCTCCCTTTCTCGACCGGGAAGTGCTCGGACCTTATCTCATTCTCCACCTTCATTGTCTTATCCCTCTACCGTCTACCTCCTTATTACTCTCTAGCCTTCCTCTTTCCCTCTTCTTCTATATACGCAAGCCACCATTATTTTGACTCTCCTTCTTACCATTGTTGCATTCTTTTCCACCACACATTAACTTACGATAACAACCATTTTATCCCCTTCTAGTGCTTCTCGTTTACCTAGGTTTCCCTCATCATAATCACATCTCACTTTTCTAACTTCTCTCAAAATATTTTATCTTGTTCTTTAATCCTGACATATTCCAGAAAGGTCTTTTCATGTTTCTCTCTTTCCTTCCTTTTTTTTCCTCCTCCCTTTTCTCACTTTGCCGCTTGAAAACCCCTTAGTTTTTTTCTCGAGACTCTATTTCGTCTCCTTTACCGTACCTTACTCAAAACTTTTTCCTTTTTTCCTTATTTCTTTCAATTCTTTGTCCCAGCACCATTCCTCTCCATTGATCTACAACTTGCTGCTCCCTACTCACACCATGTGCCCTTTTTCCTCTCTACCGAAGCCCTCTGCTTTATTTTCAATCTCCTTTTCCTCTCCCTACATGTCAAATCTTCTTAAATTGTTCCTCTTCTTTTTCTCAATAATTTTTTCCTCTCCTCCCCCACTTTTACTAGAAACATTCCTCCTTGCCTTTCTTCTTCCTTCCTATTCTCTTGACTCCTTTTACCCACAAATTCACTATTATGTCTCTAATCATTTTTTTTTATTCTGCTTCACCTAATTCTCGCTCCACTTTCAATCCCTTAACTACCAAGTTTTTTTTCCTTCATATGCTTTCTTCCCCTTCCAATTTTCTTTCAATCTCCCTCAGTCTTTTCTTTAATCTTTCTTTTAAATTTACACGTTCTCTTTATTCCCTTTAAAAATATCCTCAATTTTTGTTTGTTTCACCATATGCTCATTCTCAAAATCTAAATTGCTCACCCGTTTTCTCAACCGTTTCTTTCTCTCTATCTCTCCAGTAGCTTAGTGGTAAATGCATTACTGTTACTGTCGATCAGTATAGATGTCATTCCATAATCTGAAAAATCAGAAATTAAAGAAATGGATCAAGTAAAAATTTAGTTTTACGAGTTTATTTATTTTATTTAAATAGTTATGATGATGATAATAATAAAGATTCCTATATTTCTGTAAAAATATTTTTCTCCCGCTCTCTTCAATAACTTAACCAGCAATCGGAAGTTCTGTGGTTCGATTCCTTGTGGAGCGAGTTGATTAGATCTTTTTTCTTATAAAATTTAATTTCAGTAATAAATTTATTCTTTTACTTTCATTTGATTTCTAATATTCCATTTTTCTCGCTGATGCATCAATTTTCTTTATTCTGGTAAATCATTTGGTGACTATTTATTTAAGTATTTGATAATTGCTTTGTCAGATTATAATTTTGTCGTTGAAGATAAATTATTTTTATTTAATTTTTATTTAATTTTAAAATTTTTTAGATGTTTAGAGAATTGAACATTGATTTATCTTTCAACTGTCCAAAAACTTATTTTGTTCCTTGCACATTTTATATAATAATTTCATACTTTTTAATTCAATTCCACGATTTCAATGTGACTAATAGTGTGTGACAGGGTAAATTTTAACTCACTTGTCACTTCGGGTTTCTATAACTAATTAAAAGGCCAATCGACCAGATCCACAACGACCAGGAACGAAAGTCATCCCGGCTAAGAGCATCCATCAAGAGCTGTTTCATTTTGTTTCAGTTATAATTTTATATGCGCTTGATTTCATGTGTTGCTAACCTCCACTTGTCAATCTCGGAGAATAAAAACAACGCAACAGAGGCAAGGGATGAGTCGTTACTTCAAGATCTTGCATAGTTTATCAATGCCCAGGGTAAAGGACCCACAACAACCATAATCCTGGCACCCTGCGCCTTTAGTTTCCGATCCGGATACTTGATGGCAGGCCGAAATCTACGGCTATCCTCATCTTTGACATCCTATGCTTTTGGTTCCCGAACCCAGCACGAGATGGCGGGCCTCAAAAACTGGGCCATCGATTCCTCATTCAGTCGTGGGCTCGAATTATCTTATATCTTTTTAATAAGACTTAACTCCACAGAGCTACGACCGATCATGCTATTATGATCTTACGAATTCGGCCTGGTCTATAAAACTTAAAACCGGAGCAACCCCATATTGCCTGGATAATTGACATCACTGGGGAAACCATGCAACAAGTGGTCGGAAACTTGGCAAAGGTTGGCATCAATGGGCATTGGATGTACTATACACTGGACCAAAACTTCGAGATTCGACACTCCAATGAGCAAGCACCGAGTAATAAGATATTGTAAACGGTA
>JAAAKG020084478.1:0-16639 GCA_010014905.2 Druon quercuslanigerum | reverse complement strand
GCATCCCCTCTCCTGCGCCTACTGGGCTGAGACGGACCGAGCGTAGAGGCAGTTCTGCAATCCGGTGCCTCAATTATAAAAAATACTGAATTGGAAAATTCCTAAATAATAAGATTGCAGAATAATACAATGCTCGGATAATTAAATGTCGAGAATAATTAAATTCCCATTTGGGTCGAATCGAAAGGGGGTTTCCGTTTAAATTTTTTAAAATACGCGGCGAGACTCGCGAAGTTGCAGGACAAGACAGTCGCGTGTTGTGTAAAACGAGACGGAAAGAGCAGAAAAAAATGTAGGCTACAGCAGCTGCAGTGTTCCCTGGTTGTGCTGTTACAGTTGTTGCCTCTTGCTGGTGCAGCTGCGTCCACCCACACCGCGAGTGGATGAGAGAGAGGGGGGAGGGAGGGGCGGTCAGCGAAATAGCGTGCTACGATCTAAAAAAACTAAACTATAAACTAAACCAAACTATATTTCGTCTTAACGACCGAGAGACAACCACGGAAAATAGCTGACTATATCCCTCTGACTCCCGTATCTACAATGAGAATCAGCTAGGATCCTTGTTTACGAAGGATACAATTCCGTCGCCATTAATCAAAGAGAAAGAGTTTTCCCTTTCAAAGAGGAATGAAATAATGTCCTGAGAAAGGTGCAAATAATTACAAAAACAAGAAGTATCCTGCATATTTCCACCCCTTACGAGCAATCTTTATTCTCTAATGAGATACTTTGAAAAACAGCCCCAGAAAATTAGGCTTTAAAAATGAGTATATGGAATACAAAAATACACCTTCTAAAATTCAAAAAATACTGCTACTATAGTCATTTAAACTGTAGCCTATAATGCAGAAAATTTCTTTTGGAAACTTCCAATACATGTATTGGAAGCTTATATTTCTGAAACGTAAGGTGCTACAATACATGATGTATACGAATTTTACAATATGTCGTAGAGTTCGCGCTGTGGTGACTTCACCAATTACAACACTTACAAAAATCTATTACAGTTTCGCCATTTCAATACCTTGTTTGAAATTTTACCTCAAGATTGTATTGTAGATTTTTTATAGAATTCCAAGCATTTTCAACAAAAAACAGGCAGGGAAAAGATGCCTTTCATATTTAACAAAAATTCTCGATTTTAAGTAACCTCAGAAATAAAAGCAATTGCTAACATTAAAGCTGTTTTTTTCTTTTTGTTTCTTGTATAAACTTCATATGAGACACATTCCAAAAAAGTTCAGAAAGGCAATAAATTCTGATGCTGACAAAAATATTTCAAATGTACCTTCTTAGGAACTCGGGTTCCTAAAACGAGGCTCTTGCACAAACAATAAAAGTAATTTTATTTACTATTCGATATTGGTAAATTTTTTTGGCAGTATATTGTTTAAACGTTCATGTACCTTAATGAATCATCACATAATCAAAAGACACTATGAACGTAAAATAAGGGTTAAATTAATACAATTATGAAAAGAGTATTAAAAAAGTAGAAATAATTATTAATTTCTTAAAACTGGTAATATTACTTAAGCACCTTTCCCCTATATCGTGATTTCGATTTTATTAATGCATATTTGAAAAATTCCGTTATTTTATGTCTGAAACCTTTTATCTAGATATCAGAAAGTTAATAGCGGTGTCGAAAATAGAATTATTATGTTATAAATAACAGATTTCTAAACAAAATTTCATCTGAACACACATTCTTAACAAAGCACGAACGCTATTGAATAATCGAATATGAAAGTCTAAAGATAATAGGATATTGAGCTCTATTCGAATAATGCACCACTGAACTATCGAATGTATAGATTGCAATTTAGGGTGGTGTCGCAACGTCGATCACCTCCTTCGCTACCTCCTTCTCTTTCATCTCCCCACGCTGGCCTATAAAACGGCTTTTTATTCTTACTCGAAAAATATATTTGCACGCCAACGATGCTCCATTTTCCTCTAAGGACTTTTCATGCCTTTGCCATTTTGTCAGTTTCGCACGCTTATATGGATTTAGAGATAAGCATTCACTCAGTCAGTCCTATCAGTAAAATTATGATACATTTAAATAGATAAGAAACTTAATGGTAATATAATCAATCCTAAAGTATAATATGTGGTCCGAAGTTGAATGAAACCCTATAATCCTGGAAACTAGTCAGTTTCATTCTCGTATCATGATTTTTTATCCGCCTATAACCCTCCCTACTCTCATAAGATATTCTAAAACCACTCTATACTATACTCTATACTCTAAATAATATTTCTTTACATTGTCCAGCCGAAGATATTAAACAAGATAAAAAAATAGTTAAGATCTCGACGATGTTATTTTGTTGCGTTCATTCAATTATTCAGAACAAACTAATAAATACATATGTTGTTGCTGCTTATACCTAAATTTTATTACAATAGTTGCTTTCTCTGGGAAATTCTGTTTTAAATGAGCTATTCATGAATAGATTTTCTCTCTTAATATAACTTTACACTCAGGGTGCCCTGCGAGTTATCCTTATATTTGTAGGAGCGATTAGAAAAAAAATTAGTCAAAAAGTCCCATAAACTTAATGAATCTGATACGTATGTTAGGACTTACAGAGCTTTGAAATTATATATAGGAAACCCGCTTTCGTGACAGTGCGTGTGCACGGAGGCTAACGAATGGCACGAATTGCACCATCAGGAATCACTATCCAACGGTGTACGTGCCCAGATGGCATTTGTAGAATTGTAAACGTGCACAGTTGTGCGAAAAGTTTTACTACGGAAAATCCAAGAAATTTTGCCATCCTCAAAAATATTTTATCCCAATTATTTTTTTATCAACTTAATGTTTTTGTAGGTGATCTAAAAACTTTCGTAAAAGTCAAAGTTCCTATGAATTTTAATGTACTTAGTAACCTTAGATATAACATTTGAACACCCCTCCCCATTCAAACTGAATAGTCCCAATGATTTTTTAAAAACTAAATGAGCCAGGAGATGACGTTTCAACAAGCCCCACCCCAAACGATCCCTGACAATCCTAGCTTTGCTCAAAGAAAATTTAAATCGAACTTACTGTAAAGGGGTATATTAGTTTCAGCCTTTATTTTACTAAGTTTATAAAAATACAATAAGAACTTTGACCATTAAGGAAATTTGCAGATATCCGTAAGAACGAGATGTAAAAAAATTGATAAATAAAATTGAAAAATCACTGGCACTAATTCATTTGATGACTGTGAAAAATATGGTAAGAAATCCTAGTATTTCTCTAAGCAAATTTAGATCAAACTTACTACAGGGAAAGTTGGGGGGATGTTGAAGCATCATTCCCTGCGTCATTTAGTTATTCAAAAAAACATTGGGGTTAATCTATTTGATGATTTTGTAAAATATGGAATGAAATCGTAGTACACCAGAGCCGCGTTTTAGTTCCCGTGTCGGGGGTTGCCTGCAAAAAGCCTTCGAACTAAAACGGGGAAAAAAATTGAAAATAAGGCATCGACCACTTCGAAAGTACCAGATTTTTAGGATAAGCTTTCGAATTGAGTAAACCAGGCACAGTAGATGAGCACCATATTAAAAAGCAAGATTCCGGAAATTATTGTAATTGTTCCTACGATCCTTGCCTACATGCAAGAGGAACCAGAAATCCTGATCCAAGTTATCCCACGTAAGTATATCATTTTTATTTTGCTACTCTACTCACTTTTATTATTTTAACATTTTTGCTGAGTGTTTGAACTACATACTTTTTAAAAATTACTTTACTAAAAATTAAGATTACTTTATCTGACGAAGCGATAAAATCGCTAGTTGAAAAACATTCAACTTTGATGTTAAGAGGTGACTATCCTAATTTTTATAAACTAACCCCTCTAAAAATTCCTATATAGGCTCCTATATAGGAACCTACATAGGATCCTATATAGGTTCCTACATAGAATCTATATGTTTCACCTATAGGTGTCGCCTATAGGAAATTGCATAGGATCCTATAAAGAATCTTATATAGGTTCTTGTATAGGATCCTATATAGGGTCCTGTATATATTCCTGTATATGATTATATCTAGATACGCCGTAGTATTCTATGGCACCTACGTAACATTAGGTATAAAATTCGGGAGAGTCCAAAAAGGCACTTATATAGGATCCTATATCAATTCCTATAGTTGACACCTATAGATGAAACATATAGGATGCTATGTAGGATCCAATATACGATCCTATGTAGGTTCCTATATACGATCCTGTATAGGAACATATATTTATTTTAGCCTTATTTTAGCGTTTTGCACCGGCAATCAATATTTCTAATAAAGAATTATTATATTTTAAAGATTAAAATTTCTCACCACTTTACGTTTTTCAGTTTTTTAGTGTTTTTTACTGGAAATTGACGTTTTTAAACAGATATTTTGAAACTTCAAAGATTCATAACACTTTAAAAATTTAAGGTTGCATTAGAGTCTTAACCTAAAAATTGGTGTTTTTAACAGAAATCATTATAATCCAATCAATATATGTTATTGTTTTTCATCGGGAATTATTGGTATTTTTATGAAAAATTATGGATTTCAAAGAATATTTAAAAATTTTTTAACAACTCTAGATCATGTTAGTATATATTTATTGTATTTGTTGGAAATTAATATTTTTATTCAATATTTGTTATATTTCAAAGAAGATAATTACATTTTGATAAATTTAACGTTTTTTGTACGTTTTATTCCAGAAATCGATATTTTTCGTAAATAACACAGGCCGACCAAATTTCTACTCAAGGAGTGGGACTATGTGACCCCGAAGGATTTTGATGTCCTAAAAACGAATCCGTTGTCTGCATTTTTTCTAAACGTCTGGATTTTGAGATAGCCTTACCTCAAAGTGACAAAATGCTATTTTTACCCTAATTTAAGGATAAAGAACATTATCAGCAATTTTTGTTCTAAAAACTTTTAACGCCATCGTTTATAACTCCTTTTTATCTTCCATTTCTATATTCGATCATCCCGAACCGATTCTTTTTTCTCCGAGATATCGCACATTATCCATTTCTGTTTCACCATGAAAAACTAGCAAAGAATGCGAAGAAAACGAATAAATGGTTACTGTTTCATATCTCGGAGAAAAAAAATCGGTTTGAGATGATTAGAAATGCAAATGACAGGTAAAAATTGCTGATCGTGATATATTGCCTCAAATATGGCTGAAAATGGCATAGGAAAAATTCAGATAACGGATTCGGTTTTAGGATAAGAAAATCCTTCGGGGTGACATGGTCCGCTTTTTCGGTACAATAAAGATGTCATTTTTGTTGGCCTGTGTAATGAAAAACTAATATTTCAATTAAATATTTATATAAAATTGTAATGAAACCAGCGGTTTTAATCGAAAATATCGATATGCATATCGAATAAAATATATAATTTATAATGAAAAATGATTATATTTGAAACAATCGTTACTATTATTCAACAACTACATGTTATATTCGAGTATTTTACCTGGAATTGGTATTTTTAAAAACAAATATTTAGATTTACATTCCAATGATTTTTGCTTAAGATAATAAAATTGGCAAGCTTGAATAATTTCGGATTCTGTTTTAAACAAAAATCATTTTAATTTGAACAAGCTATAAATTCTTTGAATAATTTTGAATTGGTAATGATTTTATTCGTCGGAAATCAGTCTTTTTGAAAAAAAATATATTCAAACATTTCAAAAAAGATTCAAATCTTATTAGAATTTTAGGTTATTTTCTTATTTAAACTGAAAATCAGCATTTTTAGATAAAAAATCGTTAGATTTTAAAGATAATAAAATATTTTTTTACACTTTCATGTTATGTCTGCGTTGTTAAAAGAGGATTTACAATCCAAAACAATTTTTTTGTTATGTTAGTGTATTAATATTATATATAATATATATATTATATATATATATATTAATATATATTAATATATATTAATATATATAATATATTTACAGTATTTGAACAATAGTAATGTATGTTACGGTTTTTTGCAGTAAATCAGTAATTTTAAACAAAAATGGATTTGATTAATTCTGAATTTAAGATATCAACTTTCATCAATTATCAAGAATATCCTTGAAGAAGTAAGGACATTTTAATTCAGAAAATAAAGTCTTTAATATTTTCAGAATAATATTCTCTTTCCCTCATCCATATAATGAGTGTTTTTTCACATTCACAACATTTTTGATGAAATTTCTTATATGAAGAGTACCCTGAAATTTACGATTCATGTTTTAAGAGTATATGTTCTGTATATCAAAAGAAAAAAGATGCAAAAACTTTTAAAGAGAATTTTAAAAACTGTTGATTCTTATAAATCCCACGCATTGTTTTTGTTACCCACAGAATATACTTTTAAAATATGTTTTCTAATACGAAATGTATACACTATCGTTACAGGTAAAAAGCATATTTTTATAGCAGGTGAGCGCGCATATTCATGGAATTCAAGAAACTCATGGAATTCATGAAATTGAAGGATTTCATGAAATTCCAGGAATTTATGGAATTCAAGAAATTCACAAATTTGATAGAATTCAAGGAAATAATTGAATCCGCGGAATTCAAGGAATTCATAGAATTCAAGAAAATCAAGGGACTGATGGTCGAAACCCTACCCCTTTCCAACATATCGTAGGGTCGGGAAAGTATCCCTATGACTGTTAACAACAGTAAGTTGGTCGCAACCCTACCACTATCCAACATCTCTTGAGGGGCTGGAAGGTATCTCTGTGACTGATCACAGAAATAATGTGGGCCAAACCACTACTCCATTCCAGCATCTTGTGGGAGCGGGAAGGCACCCCTGTGACAGGTAATAAAAATAATGATGTTCGAACCTCTACTCCTTATCAACATCTCGTGGGGGAGGAAAAACACCCCTGTGACTGGTCACAGAAATAATATTGGTTCAAACCCCTATCCCCTTCTAAAATCTCGTGGGGAAGGAAGACACCCCTGTGAATGGTCACAGAAATAATTTTGGGTGAAATCCCTACTCGTTTCCAACATCTCTTGAAAACGGTAAAAAAAATTGTCGGTACCAGCAATTTTTTTGGTTTACCGGTACTGAAAATCTTTTTACCGGTACGGGCTTGGTCACACAACCTTTCTAATAATATTCAAATGTATAGCTTTTCATGTATCAATGTATATTAGATTTCAACTACCGTTTATGTTTTTTTTGTTTATATTTTAGGGGTAAGTTCCTACTATTATATGACAAATTTACCTCAAGGGTCAACTTCAACAAAAAATTTTTACATAAAAACTGCGAACCTACAAGATTACATGTACTTTTCACAGATTTAATAAAACTCACTGATAAGGGCCACCATTGTGTGCCGAAACGTTTGAAACAACTTAATTAGTTTCAATTCTCCTGACCCTAAAGCCAACAACTTACATCAACAATTTCTACAAAAAATTATAAACAAATGTTGAAAAATCAAAATTTTAACTTTCTCAAAATTGGTTAAACCTTATACAAGAAGGGGCTTAACGAAATTATTGCAATATTGTAAAAAAAATTTGTAATGAATTTTTGGTGGCTACATCAATACTGTACTATGCTATACACTTAATATTCGTAAGTGTCTTCCTCTATTACGGAATTCATACTGTCGCTCGCGGTCAGGTACCACACTTACAAAAACGTCTGGGCTATATATTTGCTATGTCTTGCGAAAAAACTTAGTCAAGACGAAGTGTTTTTACTCGGGTATCCAGCTAATAAGCCGTAACTAGACTATTTTTGATGTCATAAGACGAATATTTTCGACTTAAAGAAAAAAATGTATGTCTGGGGACAAGATTATTTGTTTTAGGAATAAACTGAGAGATTTTTGACTAGAGAAGAAAAGCCACAAGGCTGCCAAGGCCTACGAGGGACATCCAAAGTCCGCTTTAAATTTTACAGTATTTTTATAATTTATCTTTCTGGAATTTATTTTTTATCTATTAATAAGTTTGTTTATCTGTAATAATTACGTTCTTTGTACCGGGACCAACAGTTCACTCGACACTTGTAGAAAGTGGCGGAGCGAATTTACGAACGAAAAGAATCGCTGGTCCTTACGTATGTTTTAGACTTGTGAATGAGCTCGGACTCTGATCGGAAATCCGCGGGACATTTTTTTTACTAAAATAGCGTATCTTAATTATTCAAATTTTTATTCGATATTAGAGTTCTGTAGGCAGATAGTTTTTCTCGATTTTCTCAGTTCAAGTGAGATTGGACTTACGTAATCTTTTTATTTGTACGGCAGTGTATATCTTTAATGTTTAACCAGTGATATGGAACCAGACATCAAGGCTCTGAAAAAATATTAAAGAAATTCAAGCCAAATCAAGACCAACAGTGCTCGCCTAAAAGTAGTACTGAAAACATACACTCTTCGAAAAACTCCCTCTCCCCCTTAGCGCATAGGATATTTTTCGAAATATAGTCATGATTTCAGCTCATGTTAGATTTAGAATAGAGGAAGTATGATTTACGGTAATTTCAAAGGTATTTTATGATAGCTTACCATAATTTGCCCAAAATTAAATTTAAAAATGTCTATAAATTTTCGGAAATTTGTGGATATTTTTGGTCCTTTACGGTAATTTTTCAGGTAAATATGGCACTTTATGGACACTTTAACAAAAGTCAACAATTTCTCGAATATTCGTGTCCAAGTATAATCATTTGTCACTTATATTATACAAAACAACGCGGTACATATTAGTTTGGATTTTTTTATCATAAAACTGATTTTGCTGTTGAAAAGTGCAATCCCTAAACTGAACAATTTAGGTTTACAGATACAATAACAGCCAACTTTTAAACCTTTAAAAAGTGACTTTTTTATTATAAGTAGACTGTTAATGGTGATAAAAATCATTTGCAATAATAATTTTTTGCTAATCATACTGAGATAGGATTTTGAAAGAAACCGAATATTCGAGAATTGTAGTAAGCGGTTTTTTGTCAAACGGATGTTTGTGAATTTTAGAAATATTGAATTCCATTGCCAAAATTATTTATGTCCTACACAGGATATGGAGTGGATATCGTGCGGGGCGGAAATCTCGATACCCTTGGAATATGCCACGGATATCCCGGGAGATTTTTGGGCATTTTCTTAGGATATCCTATATCCTGCAGAGATATCCAAGGGATATGCCAAGAATATCGATTTGTTGTGAGGGTGGTAACTTACCATAAATTGCCCAAAGTTCAATTCAAAAATATCTATAAATTTCAGGCAATGTTCAGAAATTTCTAAACATTTTCGGTAATTTACTGTAACTTGATCAATTAAATATGGTAACTCTCCATAAAGTACCGCTAAAAATGAGGTTCTCCTCCCCTATTGTCATTGATTTATATACATTTTAGGCACCATTATTTCTTATTGATTTTTTCTTAACCATTGAAGTAATCCTTTAATCTTATCCCCCAAAAAAATATTGTTGCCTTAGTCATAAGTATATTGCAGAAAAAAATGACGGCGAAGACACTAAAGATACATTAAAAAATGTTGCTAAGTTGCTTATAGTTGTCTCAATACCCTATGCAAAATATATTTAAAATATGAACAAATAAAACATGCAAGGTGGGGCACTTTATCCGCGTTTACGCGGATTTGGCATTTAAAAAGCTAGTCAGCGTCTCTTATTTCCAAATATATTTTTTTAATAGAATTTTTTCTGTAAAATATAAATGTATGAGCTACAAGGTAAAACCAAAACCATTCAAACATTTTTAAATAAGTCCAAAACTATCGAGTTAAATTCATTAGAATCTGTGAAATTCATTTACTAATTATCTGATTTAAGGCCACGTGACGAGTAGGTCACGTGACCAGATTCCTACCTTATCGAGACTTTTTTGATTTCCTAACTTATTTTCACTCGAAGCAACACATCGAGGTAAAAATTTGGGATAATAAAGAAGAAACACTAAGAAATCTGGTTCTGGCCCTAAATATTAATAATTACGAAAAGAGTAAAAAAAAATATTTACAAAAAAAGCTTTTTTCATAATTATTAAAATTTAGAACGAGAACCAGATTTCTTAGTGCTTCTTATTTATTATCCCAAATTTTCAATTCAATGTGGTGCTTCTTGTGAAAATAAGTTAGGAAATAAAAAAAGTGTCAGTAAGGTAGGAATCTGGTCACGTGACCCACACATCACATGGCCTTAATGAATATTATATGGTGTTAGAATTGTTTGCTACGCTTTCGAATCATCATGTGTATAAAGGATACTGACAAGCAAAATAAATGGTATTACTATGCAATTAATAATCGGACCAAAGTCTATACAGTCTTTTATTTTTTATTTATACAAAGATTTAAATTATTACAATATCAAATTGATTATTTTCGTGTCAATAATACATTTTGTTTTAACAAAACTTGAAAATGAATTGAAATTTAATTATAAATTATTAGTTTTATCGAAATCTCTCATACGTTAAAAGGTACAGATGTAAACGCGTTTCATTGAATATCTCGGTTTTCTCCATATGCAGTTGTACAGCTTCTTCATCAGGACTGCAGTACTGTCAATACATCTAAATCTAAAATCTAAGTCCTTATTATCTGAACTCAGGTCCGTAAAAATGTGACTTAGCATATGCCTCATGAAATAGCAGGAAGGTTTCCACCCTGTAGGCCGTAGGGGGAACAAAATCACCCACGCACTAGTATGGCCGCCGTCTGCAAGTCAACGACAGTGTTGCCAACTATTTGCACCATAATTTTTTTAATTCAATAATTTAATAAATAAATCAATTAATCAGTTTAATAACTTTTTTGTATTATTTCTGTTGTCTAGCACGACAAATCTTACAAATTTTGTGTGGAAGCCCAAAAGGGTTCGTTTGGAACATATGAATAAAGGCGCATTCAAAAACCAACCAAGAAAAAAAGTCTGTATTAAAATTTGATTCCTTTGGAGGTCCAACTGGAGGGCTCCTTGGAACAAATTCATCGTTTTGGGTTCCTTTTCAGCAAGACGGGTTCCTATTTTTTCAAATTACCTTTTGCATTCGGTTTTATTATATCAAACTATAATTATGCATAGTTTTTATTTTTACAAATTGCCATTTGCACTACCTCATCGTGTTAAGAAAATTTCATCTTACCTAAAGCGGTCCGGCAAACAAATAATGCCTTGAAATTCGAATAAAAAATTCTAATAAACTGTATTTCCATTTCGCGCCAATTTTTCTTGCCGCATTTGCTTGATGTAAAATGAAATTTCTGTTACACGACTGTTCATTAATGACATGGCCATTCGGTGTGTTGAAGATTATGATATAGGGCAATTTGTTGTAAATGAGTTTTAGGTTACATGGCTATTCGGACGAATTTTAATGACATGTCAAATAATAAAGCGAAGAAATGATAAATGTGAAAATAATTTGAAAAAAAACTTAAGTCAAATGGTATTGGGAAAAATATACATTAAGGCAAATTTTTCATTCGACAAATAAATTTCAGTAAAATAAGCATCAGGGAAAGTATAATTAGATGATTTTCATGCGCCTTGATTGGTCTACAACTTTTGTTCAAGGCTGAATCAAAACCAATTTTTCATTTTCAACGACCGTAAAGCAATATACAGAAATACCTGCTAATACTATCTTTTGTTCGTAACAAAAATTTTTGTAATTGGAAATTTTCTACGAGTTGGCAACGTTGGGTCCAATGTTCTTTCCCTTTTCTCTCTTTTCCCTATAAAAGTTTAAAAGAGAAGGCTAAGCAGGTAAACTACGTGAGATGTACACGCACCCAATATATATATATATATAACGTATGGTGTAAACGCGATCGTGCTGGACATCCCGCGACCCAGGAGATTCGAGCCGGCAGATAAGAGTACCTTGCGAGTATGCAGCACTTGGAGGCGAGTGTATCTATATACTAACAGAGGCTTGCTCCAGGTACCGACATCCAAGTTTAAACCAATTCTTAGGTCATTCAAAAGAAATAGAAAACAAAACCAGAACCGAATGGAATCGTGATACCGCACGCGATCCACATGAACACTTGTTTCTTTATTTACCTAACTTGAATTTCTGCAAAGAAAAATTCTTTCCATGGTACAAGGTAGGGACTAAAAAATTGAAACAAAATTCGGCTCCTTTCCTTATTATTTTTTCGGCTTTGGAATTTCTTAATTCAAAACTGAAAATCCTTTATTTGAATTTCTAAAAACTGTCCTTTGAATTTTTAATTATTTAGAATTGCACTACTGCTGTATGCTACTACTACTGCTACCATATATTGAATAACAAATGTTACTAATTCTATTAAAAATAATTTAATGAAAATAAAAAATTTGTTCTCGATTCTACAGATGAATAAAGTGTATGTATATCAATTTTGATCAACCATGACAAATGTTACATAAGTGTATAAAAAACCGATACACTATAGTGTTTAATTAATATTAGGGCGCATAAGAAGAGAAAAGTGCGTCAGTGTAGCTTATAAAAAGTACAGTGTTCTGTAGTTAAGACACTCACTTTTTCTCATCTCAATTTTTCGAACTAGGCAAAGTTGATTGAATATGGATTGGAAATATGATTTGTGTTAAATATTAAAAATAATAGGGAAGCATGGTAAAAAAGAGAAGAAGAAAGATTACTAATATATTGAAATATTTATTGTGATTCTTCTCTTCCACGGTGGATATGTTCGCTAAGGCTTTACCGTGATGGAGCGAGTCTTTTTGTGCTTGGCATTTTTATAAGCTAATCTCGTACTACTATGCTGTTCGCAATTATATAGGAGGGCTTAGCGACTTCCATGGAGAATTCAAATTGTCGTCCGAGCTTTAAATTAATGACCAGTTCCACGAGTAGCAGCCTGGTTCTATTCACATTAAAGGCAGGCATGCATGGTGGTCTCGATCAACAAAGAGATTTACACGGTGCAACCACGAACCACAAACTAGGTATACAGTTCTCGATATTAACTTTCAGTAATGAGTCAACCATTTTTACATAAAAATCAGTACCATGCATTAGACATATCTCTAAATCATAAGAAGACGTCGCCGCGGCCGTGTCGGAAATGGAGAGCCTCCCTAAACACTATGTAAATATTATACTTTATCCCAAAAACAATAACTCGAATATAAATTAGGACGAAACTAATGCAGCGCAACCCGAACCGCGACAATGCCGTGGAAGTCTGCATTTCTTTTGTATCCAATTAGTACTAACAGTGCACAGATAAATATAATAATCTCAATTACCAGTTTCATTACACTAAAGAAGGCCACTATCGCAAAAAATAGCATCTTTCAGAAGATCTTATGTTTAAGTAAACTGTGATATGGCGATGGATATTGGATGGTAGTTTTTAAAGGTAAAGAATTGTTTATTGCACAAATTTGAAGATCCGATATATAAATAACGACAGCAAAAAAGTACACCTCTCCTTTTTCCAATATTTGAAACAAGAGAAGAATTTCTTTTCCATTTTTTCCAGCCGAGTCGAGTCGAGCTCGGGTATGCTCGAAATGTCGAGTTCTCGAAATTTTCGAGCTACTCGAACGGCTTCGAGTACTCGAAAGTTTCGAATTCTCGAAGAAATTGAAGTACTCAAAAGTTTCGAGTTCTCGAAGGAATTCGAGTACTCGACAGTTTCGGTGTCTCGAACAATTCAAGACAATGCAATTCAAGACTATATAAGTAACAATTCAAGATTATTTATCCAAAGCGAAGATTAAATGTTTTAGAATTTCAATAAATTGATGAATGTGAAATTTAATAAACTTGCGGGATCGCATGTATCAAAGGCTGACTCGATTGAACAAATCCTTTAAAAGTTGGCGTGGCTATAACATTCAGGTAATCATACACATAGACAGACAGCGACAAAATGCTATGATTCTTGGACTCTGTGAGTGATGAAACGTAAAGTTTTGTTAAACACTAGAGATCGAAAATTTGGACGATTATATTTCACTCTCATGAATGAGAATGTAAAAACCCTAGGATTGTACCTCAAGAAAACTGGTTTAGATTTTGAATTTTTCCAAAATTTTATTGCTATTTAGGATACAAAATCTTGAATTTTTAATTTTAATTTTAAAATTGCTGTTAGCAATCCGAAAAACCTCCGAGTATCGGGTTTAAAAAAATTCTTGTTTATTTCAAAAGTTTCGATCAGCTCAAAACTTGAGCTCGAGCTCGACTCGACTGGAACCGTATCCAGCTCAGCTCGACTTGACTCGGAAGATAACAAGCTCGTTAGACTCGTACGAACTTCGAGTTTCGAGTTTTCTGCACACCCCTATTTTCCATAAACTTGCACATTCAACAGGAATAGTCGCCCAAATTTTTATCTATTTCGAGAACTTTATCACTGTCTTGTTGGTTTTCGGGTTTCATATGCTTTGAAAATAATGAGTCATATAAATATTAGGAATTATTGCTTTTTGAATTAAAATGAACTTACAAATTAAGAAAAAACTTTATGTAATGAAACCTCGATCACTGGAAGTACGCATCACCCATTGATTTATAAGAATGCCCTTAAAGTGTCGCCTTCTGCTCAACGTATTGTGAAATCATCGATCGAACGATCTTAATCACCATTTAAAACCTTTATTTCTTTTTAAAAAATCACATTTCAGGCGGCAGCCTCTGTTTATGGTTCTATTAAAGCAATGAATACAGGCTCTTAATCCATTAATAAGGATATGAGCTTTATGCGATTAGAAGTATACATTTAAAAGCACTTTTCAAATGGAGAACAGATTTCTTACTTATTGAAGAATAAACCCTATTAATCTTACAAAATTAAAAAAAAAATGGTTGAAAGATATTCTTGTGCTGAGGACATACAAATTTTTTATTTAATTAAGAAATTCCCCTGCATACTTTTTTCCATGGAATAATATACATAGGATTTTTCTACAGTACATAGAGTATATTCTCTACAATAAATACCTTAAGAAAAGTTGAAAATGCGAAGAATTTGGTGGTACACAAATTTATACACAAATTTCAACTTATGCCTGAAAGAAAGTCTAAGAAAGTTAATTATTCTTGATTTTATTATACTGTTTTGACGAATTTGAGATTTTTTAAACGACATCAATATTAATTATTTGACATTAATTAACGTGCCTATATCTTTTTCATGCACATTCTAGACGAAAATCAATTTTAAACGGCTTTAAGAGTATTTCAGTATTTTTTGTCTGATTCGAACTTCGAACTTTTTTGTCTCCAGCAGTTCTACATTTCTTTAATTTACTCCATATAAATTGATTAGACAAAATACTGTGCATATAAATCTGCGATACCAAAATTTAAGGATTCATTTATGACCATTAATTGTGACGAACTTTCAAATTTCCATCTCACGAAACCAAAGAATATTTTTTTATGGTAGCTGCACAAAAAGAGCCTGCAGATTGAGCGTTACATCTCTATCTGCGAGCCGCATAAGGGTTAACTACTGGTTCCAATGAACTTAACTTTGAATTCGATTTTCAAGGTTATTCGAAGGTCAAACTGGTTTTTTAAAAAATGGGAACCCCTAATTTTGACCCCAGATTTGAAAAGAGCGGAAAATTTTACGTTCAAAATGATATTTTTATATAGGCCATGGTAAGGTCGAATGAGGTTTCCCATTTAAAATAATAACTTTGACCTTCATATAACCTTAAAAATCGATTTCAAGGTCTCTCTGCCTCTGATATCTTTTTTCCGAAAGATTTTGCTGTTCCCAACATCAAATTGGAGCTAAAATTCATTATTTAAACATTATCGCAAGTTTGAAGTTCATTTGACCTGGCCATGAACTTTGTAAAAATATCATTTCGAACGTGAAATTTTCTTCTCTATTCCAATCTAGGGTCAAAAATAGGGGTTCTCATCTAAAACACCACTTTGATCTTCAAATAACTTTGAAAATAGAATTCAAGGTCAAGGTCATTGGTATTAGTAGGTAACTCCTTCTGTCCCCTTTAACTTTTGCCTGAAACAGTTTTATATATCCAACCGAAATTCTGACTTATTTCCCGTAACAGATTAAAATGGTCCACCCTATATAATATTTGACCTCAGAGTAAAAAAGTGGTGTTAGGGTATGAGGTCTAAAATTATATATCCGGCATCATGTGTACAAGTATTTGCAATAGTACGCGCTCAGAAGAAGACTGATGTATGTCGATATTTTTAGAGAGGAACATGAAATGCCGGAAAGGGCAGCTAAACAAAACTCCCGGCAAGGGAACATTTTTTCCAGTACATTTACATGCGCTCGGTTCCACCGACACAAAAAGAGAGATCACGCTAAATCTGTCACCAGCAGAACACGCTTTACATTTTCCGAGTCTCAACCAAAAAAAGTGCAGTGCATGCCATGGAGGAGAGCCGTCTTTTCATGGCTCGGGCAATATATTCGGAAAATTTTCGCGTTCCGAAAACATTGCCCGCGCCATGAAAAGACGGTACTCTCCTTCTTTCTATGCAAGATACTGTTAATTTTTATCCCACATGCAAGATTTTCATGTTTTTTTGCCCTGTCTACAGGGAGAATGTGGCGTTTTTTGGGGTCACTGGAGTCTTTTTTCCCTAGAGCAAAAAAGG
>JAAAKG020084467.1:0-16641 GCA_010014905.2 Druon quercuslanigerum | reverse complement strand
GTCCACACGGGGGGGGGGGGGGGTACTAGTCAGAGCATAGCTTACTCCTTTTTTGAAATAGCGCGCGGAGTTCTAGATATGATCCCTGTGAACCGAACAGAGTCGTTTATCTCCCTGATTTTGATGAGAATAATTAACGTATCACTCTATGGGGGGTGGGGGTCGACGATAGTGCCACGGTGGACCACATGTCGATTTTTCAAAATTTTAATGAAAATAACTTTAGATCGACTTTAACCCAAAAATGTTTGTTCTCCATTTTTATTTCATTTTGAATTCCAGGCCTAATATTTTTTCATTCGCATTCGACTTTCAAAAATAAAAATAAAAGAATTTAAGTTATGTTTAAGCTTTTAAATTTAACCAACATTTTATGTATTAATAGAGATGCTCACCTACACTATTACAATATGCATTTATGAATCATACGATTTGCGACGTAAACTCAGCGGAAATTATTAACAAATATTGTCAACTAATGATGATAAGTGGTTTTTTTGATGATATGAAAGTGAGCGCATGCATAAAGTGATTCATTTTATACCAGATTTGGTGCAATTGCAGAATATGGGCGTCACCTGTTTTTGGGTTGGAAAAATAGTTTTTTGTCGATAACAAGCCATTAGAATCTTAATTGAACGATAAATGAAGCAATTCGACCAGGCAGAAGTTTAAAGTTATTGTTACTGCTGTTACTTTGCAGTCTTAAATATGGGTATATCACGATATCGGAATGATCAGATTTAATTCACGGTTGAAGTGTTTTTAAACATCTATACGGCCAGAAACACGCCTTTTAAAGGTCACAAAAATGTTTTTCAAAACCCTACCCTTTACCAACGTCTCGTGGGGTTGGGAAGGCACCCCTCTAACTAGTCAAAAAAATAATGTTAGTCAAATCCCTATAATCATTTCCAACTTCTCGTTAAATATGGTCATTGCGATGTATCGTGACAGACCAATATTTGAGACATCATAGTCACAATAATTTTTAACTTTTGCGTGGTCAAATCGCTTCATGTATCGTTCAATTAAAAATTCGAATAGTTTGTTACCGATAAAAAACTATTTTCCCAGCCAAAAAACAGGTGACAGCTAACGCCCCTATTCTTCAATCTAATACCATATTTTCATAATGTATATAGCATTAAGGCATTACCCTTTCGGGATAGGCATGATTCACTCGGTGAGGAAGAGTGTGATGTGAGGGCGAAGGTAAAGATTTTTTAGATTGATCTATGATTATCGTGTTATTTATTTAAGTAACGTGTTCGTTCCGCAACACTTCTCCGACCCAGCCTGCTGATCAATCTCTCTAGAAATCACCCCGATTGCAGAGTCTCAAAAAGTCGTCATGTGAGGCTCCCACCCGGGACCATTAGTATCCAAGGTGTTTTGTTTCGGGTGTTCTTCACTCTGCTGACACTCTTTTTATTAACTATTTGTCGCTATACCTTCCTTTCCTGACAAGGTCTCGTGTTACTGTGGCTGCTTATGTTTCTTCAAATTAGGGTCTCGTATACACATTCTAACCATTCTTTCTGCGGTCAGCCTCTGGGCACACAGCCATTTAATTTACCTTGATACGCTTGTTCCGTTAGCCGTTCACCTTTCATTCTCTTAACATGCCCAAATCATCTTAACCGATTTCTTTCCCATACGTCAACTAGTGTATCTTCTGCACCACATTCTTTGATGATTATCTCGTGAAATTATTAAATTCCTGTTTTAGAAAACTGTTGGGAAGTATCCTTGTCTTGCAGCTTCCCAAAAACCAAAGATTAGGGAATAAAATCAGATAATATTAGGACCTAAATTCTGTAACAAATTTGTTTTTTTGCGTACAATATGCGCTAAACAAATATATTTTCCTATGTTCATTAAAGAAGCCATATAATAATAAGATATTTTTTTCTTCTGGATTAAGGCAAACAAAGCCATTTTTTTCTTGCAGATTCTGACACGTTAGACGTTAATTACTGCGAGAGGGGATATGTGTTCAGTACTCCAAATTTGAGGAGGCTAACTGTGGGAAATATCACCATACGTGGCTCCGAATACACCGTTCTTCTAGAAGGACTTTCCAATTTAAGTCATTTAGACCTTTCAAATAACCAAAACATTGGGAGCTTTTACTTTTATAGTCTGGTACCGAATTTAGTATCACTAACTCTGTATGACGTTAAATTAAATGCCGACGCCCAAAACTTTGTCGAGAACGTGAGCCATCTGAAAAATTTAAGGTACTTCATATACATATACAGCGTTTAAAATGGTCGCCCCTATATTTATATAAAAATCTGAATTGTTTTCAGGCACCTAGATATCTCTCAAACAAATTACAAGAATGGTCAGTACGAGATGCCAGATATGATCCTTGCAGGATTGGTACTGGGATTACCTGAGCTCGTTTCTTTGGACATAGGAGGCACCAACCTTGCTGGAAGAGGTGTTATTGAACGCCCCCTTGATAAAAGAAACATTTACTTCGGTCAGCTCTCTGATATTCCTGGACTGGCTTCTCGAGTTCGAAATCCTCTACAGTTTCTTGGTTTATACGGAACCTCTTACGGAGCTTGCAGAAGACATGATATTCCTGCGAAAATAGTAAGAATCTTTTCTAGTTATATTATTTAAAATTCAAAAGGGACCTTCCATTCTTCATAAAAAATTTAATTTATGGAGGAACATGCAAGAGTAAAATCCAAGATTTTTTATTCCCTTGTGATGTGTTAAACTTGTATTAATATGTATAATTTTGTGATTTATCATCATTTATCATTGAGAAAGTATTAGAATTGCCCGAAACTTTAAATCACAACATTAAAATTTTGAACCAAATGACGCAATATATGAAAGGAAGGCTTCAGAGCTTTAGAAAAATCCTACAATATGTCTTACACATTTTCCAATAGGACTAGTAATTTTGTTTTTATTTATCCTAAGTCATATGCAAAAAATCGAAAATTCCAATATTACGTTGAAAGACGCGAGATACATAAAAATGTAAAAAAAGACTTGTAGGCGTGCTCTAACTTGCTAGTAATTTGGGAAAGAATATTCATGATAAAACATATAAAGATATTATTGTATAAATAGCCTTACAGAAATTTATAAAATGACAGAGGCTTTATAAAACTTAGCAAGATTATATTATATCATCAATCTCCAATACCCAGAAATTTTGTATTAAAATAATTTTGATGATGTAGTAATGAAATATCTTTATAGTTGCGAGTAAATAACGCTTTTATTTCATATAAAAGAAAATTTATTTTTATTTCGACCTGTTAATCGTCTTACATTTATCAATATAGTTCAAAATGACATTGCAGCTGGTAAAACAAAACAATAGATATATCAATGGAATATACTTAAATAATTGCTAACACTTTGGCTAATTCTGACTATAATTCGTCCATGACGTTGATAAAATTATAAGATAACAAATAAAATAAAATAATTATTAAACGTTTCTGGTTCCAAACCATAAACGCGTATTTCTAGCTTCCCATACTCCCTGATAAGGTTTTAGTGTATTTATAAACCCTTCAATATCCATTATTACATACCTATAATTTTGCAGTTTTTAAATATAATTATTAATTTTAGATGTTAATTTTTTTTTTCTACTGGTCTATATCAATATTTTAATAATGTTGATATAGACCAGTAGACAAACAAAATTAACATCTAAAATTAATAATTAAATATTTCCTGGTCAATAAACCTAAGATCGACATTAAAATTTAAATATAATAATTATATAATAATAACATAAGAGCCTCCGTAGCTCAGTTGGTAGGCACTCTGATTTCACCTCGGAGGTCCGAGGTTCGATCCCTGAGCCGGTACCTCTGGAAAATTTTCTATGTACCTTTACCGAGGTTCAGGTCGTTCGGAACCCACCTTAATCTGCAGCCCCCCCCCCCCATCTAACTGCAACCCAGTCCGAATATAATGGGGTAAATACCAGACTTTGTTCAATATGTCGGGGCACACTGCTGTCATCAGATTACTTGATTGCATTATAAAAGTGCGTCCGTGACTGATGATATATACCGGGACAGGCCCGTGAAAACTATTAAAAAAATTTCTTAATCCAAACACTAACCAAAAATGCCTTCGACATGTTGGGCAGTAACCATTTTAAACCTGTGACAACATTTATAACATAATATCCTTCACAGTCTTCGTAAGGTTCCTCATGTCGTTTGTATACACAATTTTGATTAAAAGTCTGAATGTTCTATATTTTACCGCGGCAGTTTTCTTCAAACTTTTTAGATTTCTAAGTATTCCGGCTTGCATATGGTTCTCTCAAAAATCTTTAGCATCATCGATTGAATTGCCCCTTCCATCAACTCTAAAAAACAGCACACTCAGAGTATTCATAGTAGATCTTCTGTCTATTAATAATACAATACTCAGTGCTTTATTAAATTTTGAATCAATATTTACTCATTTTATCGTCGGAAAACTTAGCCAACATTGCAGGTACGATAGAATTAATCCAGTCAATTTGACCGTTGGCTTGAGGAGAACGTGTCGTTATCTTGATATGTTTTATGTGATTCACCGACATAAATTCAGTGAATTCATCGAACATGCATGCGTTTCAATGATCGGAAATTAAAGTACTTGGCCTACTATAATCGATGAAAATTTGTTTAAGATCATTTATTGCCTCCTGCCTAAAAAGAATTACAAATATGTTCTTCTATTGAATTAAGTCCTATTAATGCGCTCTTTTGTTTTAAAAGGACCCAACTGACCCATTTCATCATAATCTCCTTTCTTCCTGTACACCACAACGCTTCGTATTGGGTACACTCTATCTTGATGTTTTCCTAACATATAACGTATTTTAATATTTTTTTAATCCTTATTTCGCACACATAAAAATTCCATTCAAAAGGGTTGTCTTCGACTACCTAAAAATCAAATGAACGAAATAGAGCAACGACATGTTGCATACATATCTGATTTTATTAATTTAAGGGGTTACATCTAGTAACATTAAGGGATTTTCATTATTTTTTTAGCCATGTTAAAAAAGTTTTATTGAAATGGACTACAGAGGATGAAATACTACATATTTGTAGGTATTTTTACATTCTCATCCTAATGAGAAGTTATTGTTAGGACTTTTTCTAGGAAATTGGCATTTCAAAGAAGAGAATCAAAGAAATTAATTAAAGAAAAGAATTCAAATAAAAAAAAGAAAGTAAGTACGTATACAACACAACTCACAACTTAAAGCATTTCAAGGTTATGTTGCAGAGTTTTCCTTACAAAATTTGTTTTTCTAAGTTAAGTTATGTTAGAACTTTCTGTAAGAAGTTCGTATTTAAAAGAAAAAATGATTACTTATGAAAGAAAGCTTACAAAGTTGAACATTTGAATGTTAGTCTTCTGTTTCATGGGCAAAAATTTGGTATTTTTTAGAAAAAATCATTACTTTTGGACAAAAGGTACAAATTAGAATATTTAAAGGTTATGTTAGGGTTTTGTATGATAGAAAATCGTTATTTTTATGTAAAAGTCACTAACTACAAAAGGAAGTTCAAAATTTGGTACACTTATAGGTTACTTTTTGTTTTATCTTCAAAAATGGGTATTTTAGAGAGAAAGTCATTAATTATTATAGAAAAGTTACAAATTTGAACATTTAAAGGTTATGTTAGCGATTTTTCATATGTAATTGTTGATTAGAAGGAATTCCTTTTCGAAACTTTCATCAGTTTCGTAAGTGTTCTCTCGGGCAAATATTTTTTCATAAAAATACCGATTTCCTAGAAAAACCCCCTACGCAACCTTCAAATGTTCAAACTTGTAACTTTCCTTCCACACGTAGTGATTTTTTTCTAAAAATACCACATTCTTTTTATGAAACAGCTAACTACCTTTATATTGAGTGCCTAATGTATACTTAGACAGATGGACAAAAGCATATATAAAATCATATAAAGCCGCATAGAATTTATAAAATTTCTATATTCCTTTGGAGAAACAATGCTTTGGCGAAATCGCTTTCTGCCATTGAAATATGGAGCATTGCTAAAAAGATATTACCAAATAATCGATAAATTATTTTAAAAAATAATAAATGCAATTTTTTGAAATAATATAATTATTGAAGGAATTTCTCTTCGAAAAATATGTTTTTTAGAGTTCGTAGCTTAGAGCTCCTAAATTATTATAATATAATTTCAAGTTTAATTTTAATTATAATTTACTATTTATCATAAAAAGTATCTGTCGATCCTCGACAATGGGAGGACCCTTGTTAATTGGTTCATTCACCATATATGTATTATTATATAGTATTATGCATTTTCCACCTTTTAAGGATAACTTTGAAAAAATATCTTTTTATTTTTAAACATTTGTAAATAGTTGTTTCGTCCTAATGATTGGGTTCTGTTTGAATTTTTATAGATAGCTGGAGATGCCAATGAAGAGCAAATACTTGTGGCAGCTCGAGTGTCTATGAACCACAAGCATGAAATGTTGCAAAAAGTTTTAAACGATTTGTACCACATATTTCGATTTGAAAATTGCAAACGTATGGACCAAGCGCTCTGTACAGTGTTAGAAGCGATGGAGAAACATCCTTCTGAAAAGCAAATTCAAATAGCTGGAAGGTGGGGTTTTTTGTGTTTAATCTAGAAATCGGTAGATAAAATTATGAAACTGATAAATATTTAAATCAAATAAAAAATTTGTAGTGCAACGCTTTTCTACATTGTCAAGTCGAAGGAAAAGGTTGATGCGAGTATGAAGAGGAGGATAATCGGTACTTTACTTGCGGGAATGAGTGCTCATAAAGATGAGGAGACGATGATGCGTAATGGTTGCCTGGCACTCTGTCAATTTCGCATTCCTCAGGATGTGGTGCGTCTTTTTGCATAAATTTTCCTATTCTGATTTCTCTTTATATTTGGAAAAAATTTAACTGGCATGCTGTATTCGAGTATACTGAAGTATACAAAAGTAATAGCAGAAATATAATAATAATGACAAGAATAAACTTCCGAGACTGTTCATTGCTATATTATTTAGTTTTTCAATTGAATAAGATTTTCACTAGATTTAATCATTTGTTGTAGATGTGGAATTATGAAGCTTTAGTGAGGGTACTGTTGCATTCTGCGAAGCACTCTGAGCCGGAAAGTTTCGTCCAAAGAATTGGAATATATTTATTAAACTCATTGGCGTGTCAGGTCGAAGGCAAAGAAAAACGTCTTCTGGGGAAATTGGGCTGCGTTGAAACAATGCTGCAATTGGTCGAGTACAGAGTCGTATCTGGAATATTCGACGACGTTTTGGAAGTTGCTTGGTCTACTATGTGGAACATGACAGACGAAACTGATATAAATTGCCAGCGGTTTTTGAACAAACAAGGCATGGATCTATTTCTCAAATGTGTCAGAGTACGTGTTCATTTTTTGCTCATTTAATTTTACATGTAACCTATTCCTAATGTGAATTTAAAGAGAAAAAAATAATATTACTGATTTTTTTAGCAATATCCAAATAAGGAAGAATTACTGAGAAATATGATGGGTTTATTGGGAAACGTCGCAGAGTGGGCAAGCCTTCGATCTGATTTGATGCAGGAACAATACGTATCGATTTTTGCTTGTTTACTGCGTTCTGATAGCGATGGAATTGAAGTACGTATAATTCTAAAATTAATATTAGTTTACAATTAAGGGGGATCTTGATTACCAGGAGTTTAATTAAATGTTAACATTGTAGGTATCGTACAATGCTGCTGGAATTTTAGCTCACATGGCGTCAGATGGCGTCGAAGCCTGGACGGTTGAGAAGCCATCAAGGACGGAAGTTTTAGATCTTATGGTAGAAGCGATCGATCGTTGGAATATAAATTCTGAACGCAACATTAATTACCGTTCATTTTTACCCCTTCTGCGGCTCCTGGATGTTTTTCACACTCCCCAATGCCAACATTGGGCAGTTTGGGCTCTGGCTAATCTTACTAAAGTTTACCGTAAGTGTGGAAGTTAATTTAATATGTAAGGTAGATGTCCCAGTAATCGGGATGGTCTCAGTAATCGTGAGTTTTCAGGTGTAAACGCCACAAGTCAGTATTTTCTGCATAAAAATACAATCCTAAATTATTTTTAAATAAGTTTGGTCAGTGCTTGTTGTGGAAACCATATTAGTTTTTTTATACAAATAGTGCACATGTGTAAAAAAAAATTTATACTGCCGGTGGCGATGTATTACGAAACGTGGAGAATAGCTTAAGATTTAGGTTAGCAAAGGCGTTTCTTTGCTTAGGTTTTCAATATATGAAGAAATTACTTGATCGGGACGAAAGCAATTTTTTTGTAATAAAAATTTGTTTCCTAAAATTAAGTAAAGTCTTCATTGAGTACCTTCTTATTCGATAAATAACGGTCGCGATTATATAGTCCAGTCATCTGGTACTTTTATCCGGTAAATTCTGGGGCAGTCATTTTTTTCTCTTAAGTGCATTTAAGAAGTAAAATTGTTCTTACAAAAATTAAATTAGACAAAATTCTGCGTAAAACTAAAAAAAACGTTCTTATATCACCAATAGTCTAGGCATTTGCGGCCTTTCAAAGAACCCCGATTTTTTCCAATTTTTTGCAAAAAATTATGTTTTTTTTCTCTGTAGCTCTGATCCTGATAGCCAGATCTAAAAATGGTCAACAGATGAATTAAAGTAGACGTAAATACCTGTAATTGAAAAAAAATCATTGTCCTAACTATAATAGATCGCGAGTTAGCACCTGCTAAAGGTGACCCGTTTGGACCTGAATTTACAGGAATGAATACAAGAGGACTTAATTCTGCGTAAGTTATAACAAAAATTTCCTACCCCCCCCCCCCCCAAAGATCACGAGTAATTACCTTCCAAATATACCTATTTTTTGTCATTTTTTCACCGAAAATCCAAAAGTCGTGTTTTTTGTAAATCACTCGTTTCATGTGGAGAACAAAATGACTGCCCCAGATATTACCGGATTTGCATCATTTTTTTGACCAGATGACTGGACTGTATAGGGAGGTTTCAAAAGCATAGTTGCTAGAGTAATCGTGACTTGTCACGAAGACTAAGACGACTCTGTCAAAATTTTATTTCCATATTTCATTACAAAATAATAATTTAATTTATTTAAAAAAGGGGTGAAATGAAGTCGGTGAATTGATTTGCGACTGTGAGCAGTAATTGTAATATAAATTAGTGTTTAAAACTGAAAAAGGTGATGTAAAATATTGGAATGACTTTAATGATTTCATTATCAATTTTTTAGTTTATTATCATTTTTCAGTGAAATTAATATTGATTGAGTACTTTTTCATTAGCTAACATTAATCTATACAGCATAATATAAAGAAAAATGTGTAATAGATATATAATTATTGATAGTTTTAATATTTTGACGACGTAAACAGAACATTACCTACAAATACACATGATTTTTTTTCGTCACTGCAATTTATCAAATTTCGCCATTGTGTTATATAATTTCTGTTGTCGTTTTATTTTGGAGACCACATTATTTCTTATAAATAAAAAAAATAATTTTATTCGACAATATTACAACTGAAATAAAAACTAATCATTTGAAAAGAAAATCATTTTGTATTATGATTAATTATTATAGTGACCATCAGACGTACTTCATCTCGGAGGTCTCAATCAATGTAAAACTAATAATGAATCTTTCATTTCATTAAAGTATAGTGAAAATACAAAAATACACTTGAGATACACCTCCAAATCGCTAAAAACTTATTTCAAGATAACTTAACCTTTTTCACGAATACTGGGACGACTCACGATTACTAGTACATAGCAGATTTGGAAATCACGATAACGGGGACATCGGTGATTTTTACTTTTAATTGTTTATAAATAAAAAGTAATAATAAATATAACGTAACAAAATTTTTTGTAATATTCTAGGACGTTTAATGCTTCAATCAGTACCAATCATTTTTTAAATAATCCTCCCAAAACGCTTTTCTAAATATTTGAAGTAAATGAAATCTCTTATGGTTATGATTACTGGATGTTTACCTTATGCCTGGGCCATTACAAGTTTCTTCTTTTTTATTTGAAACAAAAATCAGCTAACTTGACTTCGTCGAGTGCTAAGCGTGAAAAGAATAAAACCAAATGTAAGAGACTAAACTTTATTTTGGTCATTTCTTCGTAAAAATCATTTGTATGTCGATTTTATTATTTATTCAAATATTTCTTAAAAAATAAAGACTAGTTTCCTAATACGTTTATAGTGATAAATTACTTTTTACAAAGATATTGACAAAATAAAGTTTTCGGCCCATTAATGTTCATATCGGAGAAGTTAGCTGTCCATGAAGTAAAAATTCCTAATTCACTTTAATTCTTGCAAATATGTCAAATTTTTTGAAATTTTCTTGAATCTCGTGACTCCAATTTGAATGGGTGTTTACTGTTTTCGCGGAAATAACTATTCAAAAATTATTTTTCGTCTGAAATTGATAAGAACCTATTACTCTCCACTAAGTCGGAATTAGTTTACAATGACTAACTGAAAAGCCGAAATGAAGTAACTGATTCAATTAGTTGTAATTCTCAGTTTAATACTCGAAACTGAATCCCTCTGAATTCTTTTAAGTTCACTTAAAGGTCAAATTGCTTTGTTATTAATTTTTTGGATTGCTTTTGAGTTTACTTCAATTCTTCTGATTCCCTTATTAATAGCTCTTGTCCATTCCATCTCATCTTGATTATAATTTGGCTGCTGATTTATTTATTATTCTAATTTTTCTTTTGCTTTACTTTAGCAAACAAATACTGCAAATTGGTGGTTGTGGAGGGTGGAATAGAACAATTGAAGAATCTGTTAGCTTCCGATTCGCCATACGAGTGCATCAAGCATCTTGCTCGCCAAGTTATTACTAACTGTATTAAGGATAGTGACAATAGCCAGATCATCGACTGTTCCTCTTGGGATCACGAGTTCGCGCTTGATGGTTGAGAATCTATACATAAATGATACTTAGCGCAGCGTGCTGATCGTAAACGAACATTATAATTTTTAGGTGCCGAGATACATTGTATGATTGAAAGTTTGTACTCTCGAACAGTCACTGTTTAAAATACCGTTTTTTGCCCACTTTCCTATGTATCCCCAATCAAAACACACTACTTTTGATGATAAAGCGATTTTTTGTTGTCCTTTAATTATTGTACATATGTCGATTGAAAAGAGGTTGCTCCTTTGATTACTTTCGATTTCATAGGACTGGTTACACGAAAAAGATTATTTGATCATTTGTGATATATTCCCTGCAAAACTACATGTTTCTCAAAACGAGTCTTATAGACATGCAGGAAAAGATGGTTCACACTTTTGCTGAAAAGTGATGTTATAAAAATTAGAAAATGGAAAATAAAAGTAGACGAGGTATGACCTCTTTTACTATTTTTCGTGAAAGATATCATTAATCTTGAATTGTGACAAATAGGCGCCCCAGCTAAAATGTGGTTCATTACCAATTTCAGTAAAGAAATCTACTATAGCTTAAACTACTTTACAGACTGGAGTTTTGCAATAAAAATAATTAAGGATAAAAATTGATGTTTTGAGGGCAATCATATGATATGTTTTATTGCTGTATTCATGTTATTTGTCATTTTAAAAATTGACAGTGGTCAGTTGGTCATCACTTTTTGTGCTTTAATATTTATAAAATTAAATTATCAGTATAATTTATTGTTGCAAGACTTCGGAAGAATTGAATTTAGTTATCTGAGAAACATTATACGCTATAAATTATGAAATATAAATATTGTATGCCGTGTGAAGGAAAGGACAGTTTAGAGTACTTTTACTGTAAATAATTAATACTAGCATTCAAGAGATATAGTTACTGCTATGCTTTAGATTTGTATGTTTTTGTATATCAGTCTTATTAGATTTTTCAGAAAATATTGGCTCCAATATTAATTTCAAGCTGAACTTGATAAATTACTCAGATATAGATGTAGTTATCGCGGCTGGAAAATTCAAAAAGGTGCAAATAGTTGTGGATGACTTATTCTAATAAATAAATGTTGCATAAGAATTGACATTTTTGTGTTTGCTTTGTAAAACGTGCCCAGAACTATCTTGATCTGCTGCATATCCCTAATTCTGTAATTAAATTTGCGTTTAATACACAAGTAAAAAAAACAGAAGAATTGTAAGCGTATTCTAAAAATGTATGTATTCTACAAAAATACGCTTATACCTACGTCTCCCGGCCTTAGCTTTTGAATTTTTTTAATTGAACCAGATAGGGTCTGCCTTCCTGCCTTCACAGAGCTGGATGATTGTTGACATAACGATTACATATTATATTCAAACTTATAAACGTTTCCTTTTGTTTAGAATGGTAACGGTAATTCGTTACTTATTTGCGAAAGTAAAGGTAATGAAAACACGTTACAATTTTTGGGTAACTATGTATTAGTGTGAACACGATCTTTTAGACAAGATGAAAAGCTCTCCAGATATTTCAAAATTAGTGAATATCTTCAGTTTCCCCTTAGGATTCTAGTTTTTCGCTTGGGGATTATATTGAAATATATCTCATTTTTTACTGCTGTTTTACATAAATTTAAAAAAGGTATATTTGCAAAGATTATATGATACTTGCTGGGACTTTTAATTCACTGTAAATGGCCAAATGAAGAATATAATTAAATAAGTAATTAAAAAAAAAATTAAAATCGCAAACGATTTTTGATCGCTTAATCAATCAAGACCCTAGAACTTAGGTTTTGTCAACTTTACAGGAAAGGTTTTTTTTTAAATATTTAATATTCGTTCATGTGTGTATACGTTTACTGATAACAGAAGACATTTTTTTTATTTCAGGCAAAAATAATTATACCACTGATACAATATGTACATCTAGGAATTGAAAAACTTAGAACAATAAATTATTTAATAATTGTAAGATAAACATGTGGAAAAAATTGCTTGGAGATTGCACACGATCGCATACAGGTCCGGGGGCTCTCGTGTGTGGGGAAGTTCCCTTACGTAAGCCAAAAAGTTTAGCGATCCTGCCAACGCTCGATATGGCGCACTAGTCGAGTAGTAAAGAGTTTGAAAATATAAACTCGTTTTCTAGCTTTAAAGTCGGAGTGACACTGACACAAGCAGAGTCTTGATGCAGTCCACTGCAGATGAGCAATATCTAAGAAAATACCTTTTGCAATATAAAGATATATATATACCGGGTGATTTTTTTACTTGAAACTTTCAAATATCTCGAAAAATAGGCACTCTATGAAAAAATGTTACGAATCAAAATATAATCACTCTGAGGAGTACATACACTGATGTTAAAATCGGTTTCCCCACACCGCTCCCTGGGGTGGGGGTGGGAGCAAGTTCGAAAAAAATGTAAAAAAAAATTCGAAACGAGAAAACTTTTTGAGACAAATCATACGCATTTTTATCCAAAGAATCTGAATATGCAATAAAAAATAGGGGTTCCCATTTCAGATTTCGAACTTGCCCCCATCCCCACCCCAGGGCGTGGCCTGGGGGAACCGATTTTAACACCAGTGTATGTACTTCTCAGAGTGATTAAATTTTGATTCATAATATTTTTTCATAGAGGTCCTATTTTTCGAGATATTTGAAAGTTTCAAGTTAAAAAAATCACCAGTGTATATATAATTTTTCAGTACTTCCAAAAAAAATTTTTACGAAGTATTTAATCTGCAACTTTGATTACCAGTGGCGTAGCAAGCCCGGAGGGGTCCCGTATCAAAATTTCTTTGGGGCCCTTTTTAGGGAAATAAACAAAAAGTTTATTCAATAATTATTATTTGGGGCCCTCCTGACCTCGAAGGCCTCTATCATTGTTACGGCTGATACGGCGGTAGCTATCTCCTTGTTGCTAATCAATAAGTTTTTGTTATCTACATTCTTTACATTCATTAAATTTCTGGCCACTTCATTAAATTTACTTCTAATTTTATAATGTTTTAGCTGTACTGTGCGTATATTACTCTGATTAAGTTTAAACATGCATCCATATTTATAAAATACATGTTGCATGTATTGATTTTATCACATTTAAATTTCAAATTAAACCGCCACTACTCGACTATTACACCATGTAGTGGCGATTTTTGAATTAACCGGAAGCTTCAATAAGAGAATATTCCCCTTCACGAGAGTCTCCTGTCCTGTCTATAAGAGCGTGCTGTTTTCTCAAAATGAATGCAATAGGGTGGTTGCATGTATTTCAATACATAAATAAAGACAAAGGTCAACGACTACTTCCAGACTAAAATATATATTTTCCTTCCTCCTTGTAGCTGCTAGTCAAGCATTGAAAACATGATATTTCGGAAGCATAACTGACCCTCCCTTTGGGCTTAAAATAAAAATTAATTATTCCAAAAAACTTAAAGATAAATACATAAAGTTATAATATTAGGAGCTCACCGAAATTAGATTACGAAGCTTGCAGTCTATTGAACATTAAAATTAAAGGTTTCCCATCATCACAGATCTATGTGTCCTTATTGTTTTGTAATCAGCTTAGGATTTATAAAAAAGTTTTAAAAATTTTTAATACAAAATTTCATTCAAAATCTGTAAAAAATGTAGGAACTATAATTTCGAGACAACGTAAAATTTGTAGATTAAGAGTTCTTAGAGGTAAATTTGATATACGTGATAGAGTCACCTGAAAGAAAATAGATAAAACCCAGACTATGGATCAATAAGTCCATTTGCTTATTTTTGTAATTTCTTTTAAAAATCTATTTAAATAATAATGACCAAAATTCTTTTTAAGGAGCTGAAAATCCCTTCCTGAATCTCCAGCTCCATTTTTGATTACAAGAGTACTGACAAATTCTCTAATAGATCGCGTCCAATGTCGGAAAACCATTTTATTGGTCGTATTACCAATATACCGTCAGACGAATTTAAAAAAGGAATTTCACATCTATTATATTCTACCGTTTCCAAATTTGATAATGTTCTCTAAAAACAATATTTTGGAACTCCTGTGGGGTCTCCTATATCTCCGATATTATCGGAATTGATCATGCAAAATCTTGAATCATATGCCTTTTCTAATTTAAATTTTGAAGTTTTTGCTGATACGCGTTATGTTTATGATACTTTCTTAGTTATTGCATTTGAAAAACTGGATTTAGTACTTTCTACTTTTAACTCTTTTCATCCAAGATTAAAATTCACATTCGAAACTGAAGAAAATAGTTCTATAAGCTTTTTGAACATTGAAATTATTAGAGATTCCAACAATAATATTATAACTAACTGGGATCACAAAAGAACGTATTCTGGCAGATTTCTTCATTATTTTTCAGATCATCTAATAAATCACAAAGTTGGTGTTGTTAAAAACCCGGTTGATATGGTCATGCTCCTTTCAGACAGAATTTTTCACGTAAAGGACATAGATTTTGTTAAAAAACATGTTTTTTTATAATAACTATCCGAATGATCTTGTTGAGAAACATATTAATTTAGGGACCAATAATATTAAGAGACTTCTTAGAAATTATATCATTAATACCATTTTTAAAGCAGATCATAAGTTTGACAACTATATTAAATTAGGCAAGGATAAACTAGAACTGTTAGACCAATGTAATGCAATCTATAGAATCACTTGTTCTTCTGATATGACTTACTTCGGCGAGACTAGTCGTCCTCTCAGAATGAGAGTGAAGGAACATAAAAACAATATAAAACTAGATGAATATTACGACAGAGCTATGAGTAAACATTTCATACAAAAACTCTCGATTGAGTCTAATGCAATATAATGGAAGGATGTTGAGATCTTACACAAAGAAAAAAGACGAGAAAGCCGTGAATTTAATTTCTGATTTAAATTCTTTTAATAATTCATACATGTCGGTTTTAGATTTTTTACATTCAATTTAGTTTGAATTTATGTCTTAAATTATTTAAAAGGCCGCAGCAGGGTAAGCATGGTCTGGGTGCCCCCGCTTGGATGTGATCCATATTGCGGAGGCAAGTGGCTTCTCCTATAAGATAAATTTACCCCAAGCATCAATTAAAAAAAAAATTTTTTTACGAAAGTTATAAACAAATTTTGAAAAATAAAAAAATCCAATTTTCTCGAAAACGGCTTTACCGATCAGGATGGTCAAAATATATATTATAGAGGGTACTAAGGGAGTTCCGAAAAAAATTCAATGTTCAATTCTGTTGATTATAAGAGGATACAAAATTATTTAAATTTTTGAATAATTCTTTTAAAAGGAAGTACTTCTTGAACACCAACAATTTTGATTATATATCATGATCACATTTAAGGCATCAATATATATTTTTGCGGAAATGATCAAAGCATTACTTCATAGATTAAAAAAATAAAAACTACTTTATGGCCCCTCAAATGTATGCAATTCAATGAGAATGAGGGGTCAACTTAATTTTTAGCTTATTAAGCTTTAAGTTATACGCAATGGCGCAATTAAATTCAGATGCATAGCATTATTCGCCTGAAAACAAATTTTATCGTGAATTCCCTAGTCATAGTGTCCATCGATTATAAGTAGATAGAAAAATACTTCTTTTT
>JAAAKG020084456.1:0-16642 GCA_010014905.2 Druon quercuslanigerum | reverse complement strand
CCTAAACGCATCACGTATTTTGTAAATAACCCCTATCTGTTATATTACCTTAAGCAAAAGAGACGAATTTCTTACAAAAATTGTATTTTTTCCCATCAGTTAAATTTTTAATCTACAAACATGAATTTTCACCCAAATTAACGATTTTAAAAAAAATACTGATTAAACTTCGATTAGAAACAGTTGCAATATCAACCAAATAATGCAATTCTTACCTTAAAATTTTAACTATGACTTTAAGACAAAAAGGTAAATTTGCTATCTAAAAAGATGATTGTTTAGTAAAATATAGTTAAATTATCTACAAAATAATTTAATGTTAAACCAAATATGAAATTCGAACCAAAAGAGATGAATTCTTAACGAAAAATAGAATAGTATAAGACTTTTTAAGTAAGAAAATTAACTTTCAACCAAAAATGGCTGGTTATCGTATTGGGTTCTATTAATTAATTCTTATTGAAGCAAGCAAACAAGAAAAGAGGAATTCCTAAAAAAGGGGAATAGGAGAAATAGTATGATACATGTAATTTAATAAACCGTAGTAAAAACTCTGTGCATGGAAGCAAGTGACATTATTTCATAATATAAATTGTGACGTTCCAAAAAATAGGCCTATTTTTTTATCGTAGATTAGGAGCTATGTGCATGTTTGCGATCCACGATCTCTACACTCAGAGACCTTTTGTTAGAATAAATGAAAAAATGAATTAGAGTTTAGTATAATATCGTTCCAAAATAGGGAAAACCGAGGTTTTATTACATTTATTCCCTAGTTGGCACAAAATTTGGCGACACATTTACGACTCTTTAGTTCCTCCTTCTGAAGGTTAAATCTTTTGGTGGAGTGAGTTATTTTTCATATAGTCGTTTGAGATTCTCATATGCTATACTCTCCAAACAAGGAAATTCTCTGGCGGGAAAGTTCAAAGGGCTTAGAGGAAAAATAAAACACATAAGAACTGAGCAAATGTTAAAATTATTTAATGTTAATTATGAATAATAATTCAAGGATAGAATAACTGCGATTAGAATAAATTAATCATAAGCGATACGTAGAACCTTATCGTCATTTCGTATTCGTTATATTGCCAAACGATTTCACATTTCAAGGTGAATCTAAGGTCATAAGTATGAGTCACCGAGCTATTTTTAGCATCATTAATAGGATCTGGCGCCAGCCAGACGCTACAAAAAGGCGAACAGGAAACTGTCACTCAAACTTAATCGGCGTATATCCAGCCAGATGTGGACTTTGGACCCTTGTCCTTGACTCGTCACTCAAAATAATCGGTCACTTCCGGTAGGAGGAGCAAAGCGACCTCGCTCACTATAGGCTATTCGGCAATAAAATCGAGTGACGTCAGCAAAGCAATTGGTTCAGCGTAAAAAGTAGGGATAAGCCCCTCCCAAAATGATGCTTATAAAAAATAGGCGCAGAGCACGAAAACGTTAGATTTTATATTTCGGCGCGCTCTTTTCAAACCTTGAACCTGCGACTTTTGTCTCTCGAATATTTTAACAGTTTTGGACTTAGAGAATTCTTAAAGAAATTCAGAGACAACTCAACCTCAATTCGTGATTCCATGGTGTGCATTTGTGACCAGCTCTGGCGATAATACAGAGTGCTAAGACTGCTTGTGCGCGGTTAAAGCGAACTATTAATAATTAACAGTTATCATTTTATACAATTTTGCTGATTTGCTCGACAGATCAAATATTCAGAATAATGTCTAACCCGAATCCAGAATTAATCGATCTCATCTAAGCGTTTTCTGATAATCAATTTTAGCCGTTTCAAATCTGCCGCGACCATCGCAAACTTCATTACATTATAATTATCATTGATACACGTGAAGGTATCGAAGAATATATTGTTCATCAAGAAATTGCAATTGACGATTTGTGTGTAAATAAATCAACTTTATTTATTAAATATAACTATGTGTTCAGTGACATTTGTCTTAAACCTGACCTATTCTCGCGGCTAGTGGTTTCAACCACTCAACAACAGGTTACGAATCTACAAATTCAACATATCAGTGCGCTGCTCTACAGATAATAATTAACGGTTGCAGCGCCAGGGCGTAACACGCTCGAGCTCTTGGACAAAGGCATCGTCCGATAGTGATTTTGTATTCTTTTTGCCTTGTATATTTTAATTTTCTCTGACTAGTAAAACATCGGAAGTCCATTTTCTAATAGAAATGGTTAAAAAATCTATTTTTCATGGCAAAATATGAATAAGCACGTTATTTGTACCCAAATAGCGTATCTTATTTATTCAAAATTTTATTCGATATCCGTGCAGAAATCGCCAGGTATGTTCCCTGTTACAGGCTTGGGCCAGGCCAGGGGGCCCTAGCCTGGCTCTAGCTTGTATTTTTCGATGGGTGAACCGCGAGCCCTTTTAGATTGGTAGTGGCAAAGTTCCTAAAATTGATGGCAGATGGCGTTGGATTATTCTGTGGATTATACAATTTAACCTCACTTTCATTTTACACCGATCTATTATTATCTACACAAAAAAAGCAATCCGTCTCAATTACAAAAAACATGTTCAAATTCTTTACGTATTTTCAATCTTGATGTTGATCTATTATTATCTAATAATATAGCAAAACTTTTATATATGATACTATTGAAACTCTCCTTTTGTGTGTTATACTTAACGGAAAAATTAGAATGAACAACTTGGAACTGTATTCCTTATTTAAATAAAAAAAATTTAACTCAATTTAGAATTTTAATTCGAAATCCGTAAAAACGCAGTCTCATAATAAAATGTCTAGAGATCGATATTTCACTAGGTTTAAGTCTCGGCAGGCTCGGCGATCGAGCCAGGCCCTGGCTAGATTTAGCGTTTTTTTCTAGCTTGACCCCGGCTTGGTCGCCAGGTCAGGGCCTATTTTTTCCAGGCTTGAGCTCGATTAGTCCCACGACAAAATTTCTTCATTAGGGTTCTTTGAGCAAATAGTTTTTCCGATTTAAGCAGCTCGAGTGAGATTGGACTTATGTATCTTTTTCGTTTTGTACGGCACAATTTTTTATATTTAAACTCAGTTTTCCCTATTTTAAAACGATATTTTAGTAAAGTGTCATTTATTTTTATCATTCATTCTAACAAAAAGTCTCTGAGTGCATAGTAAAAAAAAGTCTGAAATTTACGCTGGGCTTGTTTTCATCTTCGTCTAAAATTAATTCCGTAACTTGATTTAATCATAAAAATATCTTAAAAACATCCTCCTAAGTCTTAAGTCTAAGTGTTAAGACTCTCTACTTCTTTATTTGGAAAATAAAAAATAGGTATAAATTTATTTGTCTACGAGAACGATTTGGCAAACAAGCGCGTTGAAATTTCTCAAATGTAATTTTTTGGGCCACCCTAATGTACAATCGTTTTAAACAAGGAATTAAATTTACATTTAATTTCATTACATAATTTAAGTAATATTGACAGCTGATTTTTAAATTCAGACTTGGTTTTAATTCAAGTCCATATTCTGCCTTGCGATCAAAAAATAGTTCATCAACGCACTGAATTTCAATCCATTCTCTGACTTGTAGTTCATTTTTAGTCTTTTTTTGTAATAAAAAATATCAGGGTAGATTTTTTATAAGATGTCATCTACTCAACAAAATACTTCGAAAAAAAAAACTTTCCGGTAATAGATACGCAAATCCTTATGAAATAGATGGTCATACAGGGGCCGATCTAAGAAATATGACGAAGAAAATGTTAGACAAATTTTTAAATTTACCTTTACTGTCAAGAAAAATTGGTAAAAATTGCCGAAATGTGTATTATGAAAATGAAAATTCACAGACTATCTCTAGTATAGACAGTAGTACATCAAACATTTGTGAAGAAAGCATTTTTTGATCTGAAAGTGATTCTGAATCATCTTTTGCAAAAAAAGTTTTTGTGTCTAGAGAAGAAGAATTAGAGAATTTACTACAGGGACTGAAACAAAAATTTAGCAGTTTATCTGAAAACGATTTATTACGAGTATCAATTTCTACAGTAGCCCCTGATTGTTGGTCTGCTCGTAAAATTGCTAAAGAATTTAAAACATCTAGGCGAATTGCGATGAATGGGAAAAAATTAAAAAAAGAACAAGGTATATTAAGTATGCCAATTTCAAAATCTGGTAAAACCTTACCATCAGAGACAGTAGATAATGTTATAAAATTTTATGAGTCAGAACAAAACAGTCGAATAATGTGAAATAAAAAAGTTTGTGTAGCTATAAAAGATATTGGCGTAAAAAAAATAAAATCAAAAAATTTGCTTATGTATGATGTATGCATACTACATGAAAAATTTAAAGAACTATATCCAGAAAATCCAATAGGATTGAGTAAGTTTGCTGAGATCAGACGAAAATGGTGCATACTTGCTGGTGGTAAAGGAACACATAGAGTTTGTGTATGCACCATACATGAAAATTTTAATAATATGCTTGAAGTTTCAAATTTAAAACAACTTACCGAAAATTCTGATACTCCAATAAGAGATTACAAGGACTACTTACAATTTGTGCTGTTCAAGGAACCACAGCCTACTTGTTATTTAGATGAGTGCGACTATTGTCCAAATTTACAACAATTTTCGGATCATGTAACCAATATTCTTGAATCAGCGGGTGTAAGTGATGTACGAGTAATTTTTAGTAAGTGGCGAACGACAGACAGATGCACACTAAAGAAAGATGCCTTTGTGCAGAAGATTTTGTTACCCAATTGACTGAACATTTAAAGGAATTCACACCTCATCATTTTATTTTTAGAAACAAATGTAACTACGGGCCAGAACGAAAAAAATTTTATAAAGATGGCGAAGTATTAGGCAAAATATATTTTGCAGAAAACTACCCATATATCGCGCAGGATGCCGCACAAGCGTTTCATTACAACAATGACCAGTGCACAGTTGTTCCAGTGTCTTGTTATTATAAACCTGGAAATGAAATTAGGCATAGTAGCTTTATTGTTTTATCTGACTGTAAGACTCATGACACTGCTTCTGTCTACCTAGTGCAGAAAAAGATCATACCAGAAGTAAAAAAAATTTGTCCAACAGTTAACTAAGTAATTTATGTTACTGACGGTGCTAGGCAGCACTTCAAAAATCTAAGCCAAATGTGTAATTTAGTGAAACATTATGATGATTTTGGTATTTTAGCAGAGTGGCATTGCCACGCAACCGCTCATGGAAAATGTGTCTGCGACGGTTTAGGTGCGACATTCAAGTGCGAAGCTACACGTGCAAGTCTTCAACGTAAAACCTAATGATGCCATTTTAACATTCAATTCTCTTTATGAATGGAGCCAAAAAAAGAAGTTTCCGAATATAAAACTATTATACTATACGGCAAAGGAGCATGAAAAAACTTTCAGATTCCTCTCCAGACGATTCACCAATGCTCCAGCAGTAAAAAAAATTAGCATTTCACACGCATTTATCGTTGGCTCAAATGCCACATTACATGTAAAAAGATATTTAGCTGAAAACAGTCCACATGCTATCATACAGTAATAAGATATAATTAAAGAATATAAAAACGTTAAAAAAAGTATAAAAGTAAAAAAAACTTTATAAAAATGAAAATCTGAAAGTAGATTTGAATTCAGTGACCTCGATAACATATAAAATAAGTACCTACATGTATTCTTCGAGCAAAAGTTGATTCTCCACACACGAAGTTGCCATATTAAATCAGCCATCTTGAACTATGTCGATCTGACTTCAAATTCGTCATCAGCAACCGAAATAACGCCCATATACCAAATTGGTCCAAATCGCTTGATTTTTCCAAAATTGTCTACTTTATCGACATATTAGCCACCTTATTGAATCCCACATATTGGATTTCGAAAACCTACCATGTGATATTTTAATGGGCGTGTAGGAGCTACAATTCAAGCCGAAAACAACCTAACATGATAGCTTTTTTTAATTTTTACAAGCATTTTAATCTGTACTCTCGATGCTTTGGGGGATTCTGTCCGCCATATTGGTGCCGCCATCTTGAAATTTTTTAATGCGGCATGTTGTATTCGAAAGGTACATGAATGCGAACAATTTAAGCCCTCCAACGCTTTTCTTGAGCTCTTCAATTTTTGGGCGTAGGGGTTGCACGGTTGGCGTGGAACGGGCCATATATATAGGGTCATTTTTTTAACTTGAAACTTTCAAATATCTCGAAAAATAGGCACCCTATGGAAAAATGTTATAAATAAAAATTTAATCACCCTGAGGAGTACATGCAATGATGTTAAAATCGGTTCCCCTACACCGCCCCCTAGTGATGAGGGTGGGGGTAAGATCGAAAAAAATGTAAAAAAAAATTCGAAACGAGAAAAATGTTTTAGAAAAATCATACGCATTTTTATCCAAAGAATCCGAATATGCAATAAAAAATAGGGGTTCTATTTAAGATTTCGAACTTGCCCTCACCCCCAACCCAGGAGGCGGTGTGGGGGAACCGATTTTAACATTAGTGTATGTACTCCTCAGAGTGATTATATTTTGATTCATAACATTTTTTCATAGAGTACCTATTTTTCGAGACATTTGAAAGTTTCAAGTTGCAAAAAATCACCCGGTATATATACCCTCACAGCAATAGGATATACAGGGATATCCTATTTGATCCTATTTATCTCACAGGTTATCCCAAGGATACCCCTGGGATAACCCGTCGGATATCCCGCAAGGCGGAAATTTGGATATCCCAAGGATATCCCCAGGATATTTAGGATATCCTTGGGACAACCTGACGAGATAAATGGGATCAAATAGAATATCCCGGTGTATCCTATTGCTGTGAGGGTACATGGTCTCACTGTAAAATCAAAGTCTACTTTTGAGCTTAAATACGGTCTGCATTTAAGATATAAACGAAACTAGACCATGTCCGATTAAATTCAGCGTAAGATAATAGTCTAGAAATAAGACGATTATAGCGCTGAAATTCAGCCGTTAAAAATACTGAAAACGAACTGCAAGTCAGAGAATGGGCCGTAATTCAGTCCTTTGATGGACTCTTTTTCGATCGCAAAGCAGAATATGGACTTAAATTAAGACCTAACCTGAATTTAAAAATCAGCTGTTTAGATTGCTATTGAATAACACCAAAAGAAATGTATTAATACGGAACTGTAAGAACAATTTCTTTGTTTAAAATGAATTTACTTTAATATAAATTGTTTAATATATAAATTCGAATTCATATTTAAACAATTTTTATGATAGTATATTTACTTTAAACAAGGAAATTGTTTTTCATATTTCCGTATCATTAAACAAACTTTTTTATCGTGTGCTTGTATTTTTGCTTTCAACTGAATATAATGAAAAGGGATATTTTCATGATATCGCATTCCGTTGCTTAGGCGGAGCACATTATTTTACCAGCCGAATCAGCATGTGTTATTCATCGGGGTCACCGCCAGAATGATTATCAATTGTTTATATAAACAATTTTTGGCGGCGATAATCTAGATTCTTTAATCCTGAAACAAAAGATTCCGACACGTTAGGTCGACATCGCCGACGTCGATCATTGAAGGGAGTGATTCAGTCGTCTTGAGGACACGATTGCATCAAGAGCTCGTCTAATTGACAAATAATATTAATTTTTTATTCTAAGTGGTAACGAACGATATTATTCTTACGAACTTTTTTTGGAACTTTTATATTTTAATTAATGTTTGTTTTCAATAAAAATTAACGCGACAAATTAGAAGTGGGATACACTTCTGCTCACTTCGTGGACAGTGAAGTTGATGAACAGTGCTGGTGTAGTGAATTATTGTCAGTTCTGCCAGTGAACAATGAAACTGTTAAGATGAGAAGAAGTAGATCTCGTGATCACGCTGACATGGGGCGAGAGAGTATGAGCCAGGAGTGAGAGCCAGGGAAAGATCAAGGGATCGGCATTCATGTGCTAGAAGGACCTACAGGAGATCACGTCACGATTCAAGAGATTCATGGAGAAGTGAGAGTCTTATGAGTTCTCGTCGAAGCCCAGGTGAATCAGCCAGTATCAATTCGGAACGGTCTTGTTCAACTACCAGCAACTCTGATTTCACCAAGCTTACCTATTGGGCATAAAATTTGGCGACATCTTTACGACATCGTTACGACACCTCTCCTATAACTTTACGACATCATATGTCCATGTCGCTACGGTGTCTTTACGATATCTTAAATACATCGTCAAATCACACGACGCATTTACGATGTTGTAAAAACACCTTAACGGCATGGACATAGGATGTCGCAAAGTTGTCGTAACGGTGTCGTAACGATGTCGTCAAGACGTCGACAAATTTTGTGCCCACAGGGTAATTTTAATCATGAAAAATTTTTACCTGAATTTGATCCGTCTATAAAAACTCAATCTGCAGCGGACTGGATAGATAAAGTACATAGTTGTGCAATTTTATTTGACTGGTATCACAAGATTGAGCTGCATTTGGTGTTTTGTAGGCTCCGCGGTAATGCGAAAGTGTGGTGTGATGAGTTGCATGAAGTTCAATTGTCTTGGCCCGTATTTTCTCATTTATTAAAAAAAAATTTCCAGGCGACCTTAGTTTCGGGATTTTAATTAGAGAGGCTGCTTTGTACGAAAGTACCTCGGGTCAGGATCTTCAAACTTATTGCTTTAAAAAATAAGGAAAATTAAATAAGTTCAAACTTGATTTGACGGAAGATAAAATTATTGATTTTGTTTCACGTGGTCTCTACACCGAGAAAATGTGCATCACCATTATCTCCACACGTTGTACAACTATTGACGAACTCAACAATTGCTATTTTTGCGAAACCGGTGATAAAATCAAAGAAAATAACAAACGACAAAACGCGCGCGAAATGATAAACGGAAAGTCAAAAGTAGGTGACGAGAAGAAAAATGCGTGTTTTTACTGCGGTAAGGTAGGCCACCGAAGGTAGGCCACCTTAAAGAGACATCCGGTTCAGGGAATGCTGGTTTCTTGAAACAAGAAACGAAATGCGCGCATTGCCACAATGTGGGTCATAAGGAGGAAAACTATTGGTCGACAATTAAATCAAACAAAGAATCAAAACGATCATGACTAGCTGATATGAAGGGAGATATGCAAGTTTGTCAAATAAACACATTAAAAGTAGAAAAGGCTATTAACTATTGTACCGTGAATAATATTGCGAGTGAATGTATGGGTGATTTGGGGAGTGGTTGCTCTGTAATTAGATTCAGTGAGGCACACGCGCTTGGTCTAAAGTCGACCCAAACACAAGAAACTTTATCAGCTTTTAATTTGGCGTTAACGACGCCAATCGCTTGTACTAAAGTCTATCTCCAAATCAATGGCATATCATTTAAAATAGAAATGTTTGTAGTTCCGGATGAACAGCTGTCGAGAAAAATACTTATAGGTCGTAATGTAATTGCAACTCCGAGAGTAAAGGCTATTGTAGACGCATCTGGACTGAAACTCAAGAAAGAAAATGAGTCAGTGAAACCGATAGAAGTAAACTAAGTTAAAACTTAGACTGATAGATGATGCACCCGTGAGCTACCGACCTCGTAGGTTATCTCGTGAACAACGCAAAACGGTCAAGCGGATTGTTGAAGAGCTAGGGGTAACTGGTATAATTACTGAGTCACTCATCTTAAAAGATTATATACGACTTACACCCTTCGCCACACATTGACGATAAGATTGATCATCTACTGGAGAAAAAGTTGTTCACCTCTTTGGATCTAAAATCGGGGTTTCACAAAATTCCTATTGATGATAACTTTATCGAATTGACAGCATTCGTTACCCCAGACGGTCACTACGAATTTCTAAGAACGCCTTTTGGTCTTAAAAAATCGTCCGCTGTTTTCCAAAGAGCAATAAGTAGAGATCTTGGCGAGGTGAGACTCTCCATCGCATTGGTTTATACTGGCGATATACTAATAACAGCCTGAGAAATATTAACCTCACCCTTAATATATCAAAGTGTAAGTTTTTCCAAACCACTGTCGATTACCTTGGGAGGGAAATTTCAGAAAATGGAGTACGCCTAGGCATACAGAAAATAAACGCCGTAATCAAAGCTCTGATACCTATCGACATTAAAGAATTGCGCTCTTTTCTTGGACTTGTAAATTATTTCAGAAAATTTATTAAAGGTTTTGCTAAAATCGTCACTATTGTAACCGAACTATTATATAAGGATGTTCAATGGAAATGGGGCCCTCAACAGGTTAATATAGTACAAGAACTGAAACCCATACTCACAGACAGACCAATACTAGCTCTCTAGGACTCCACACTTGAGATAGAACTACGTACAGAGTTACAGACACAAGTTCGGTTGGATTGAGAGCGATGCTTTTGCAGGAAAAGGATCGTGAGAAACGAGTCGTTTCATATTACAGTCGAAAAACTACTCCCGTTGAGAGAAATTATTACTCTTATGATTTGGAAACACTTGCTATAGTTGAACCACTTAAGAAATTTCGTGTTTATTTTATCGGAATTAAGTTTAAAGTAGTAACTTAATTCTGTGCCATTCGCGCGATGGCTGTAAAACGAGACATTAATTTATCGATCCGGGGCTCAAGGAGCACATGTAGACTATTTCAGTCGTAATCCAGTAATACGCAAAATTTTAGAAACTGGAAAAATTGAACCCGATACGAAACAATATTTTGGCAAATCTGATCTAAGGGCGGAGTAAATTTTCGCAGAACTGAAACCAGAAAAAATGTATGGTACCACGTGCATCGCGCTTTAATATCGTGAAAATGTACGTATCGTAAGCCGGGCTTGCTGTTTTCGATAGAAAAAGTCCCAATCCCATTTCATATTATACATTTTTATAATATTGGTCCTTTTGTAAGAAGCAAACGTAAAAAATCCAAATATTGGCTTCAATTGATGAGTTCGCCAAATTCTGCATCATTGAGCCAGTGAAGGACACCATGACCAAATGGATCATCAAGACCATCAAGACTTCAAGTATTTAGAATCTTTGGAGTACCAATCCGGATAATCAGCGACAGAGGAACATTTTAGCAAGTTTTTTCAAGAATACGGAATAAAGCAGGTGCTCAATGCCGTCGCCACCCCTAGAGCAAATTGGCAGGTCGAACGTTTGAACCTCAACATTCTTAATTTGCTGGCAGCAACTAGTGCTGGTACCATGAAGTGAACTATCCAGAAGACTCCAGCTCAACTGCTGTATGGGTTCAAACCTAAGAGTTCAGCAGATAACGCTCTGCTTAGCGCAATCTACTAGTCTACACACTGAGGAGAAACAGGTGCGGCAAAAATCTCTGTTTGATAGAAAGAGGTTCAAACCAGCGCAATACTTCGCAGGAGACATCGTTCACCTGGCATCCAGACCAGCAGCTACTGGACAAAGTAAGAAGCTAACAGCCAAATTGAAGGGCCCTTTCAAGGTGACAGCTGTTCTACCTAACGATCGCCATGAAGTCGAAGACCTGAAGAAATTTAAGAAGGGCCGAGGTCAGAAGACTGTGGTGGCTGTGGATAGCATACGCAAGTGGATTACTCTTGACACACTGGAATAATTTCAGATACAGTTATCGTTGATGATTGATGTTTTACTCATTTTCAAGCTAAAAGTGGGAGAGCTTGCATGAACGAAGAGAAAAGACGTGCCTGGACAAGGTGGAGTTCACAAATGTTAGAGATGTTGCAAGGTGACAGAAGTCAACAAGTAACAAAGGCCAACTGGTGATGTCCTGAGAATTTCCAGGGTCACGAGATAACAGCTGGATCGAGTCGAGAGCGTTCTGGCACAACCTCACGTCGCAATCACGCTGAGAGGAACTTTATCGGCGAAGGCTGGACCATGGGCTAAGTTTGTTTAGCTCTTGCGTGCTCATTGGTCATAAAACCATAAGAAGAGCTTTACAGTCAATTCAGTGTATTCCTGACATATTTACTGGTCATAAATATGTCAAGAGGAATTTCACTACTGGTGGCTGGACCACGAGCAGTCGACGTTAGGTTCCTTTCAGTTTTAGATGACTCATAGTCGCTAACTAGGTTATTGTGGTTCCTGGCGAGGCTGACGCCATTCATTTTTCTCTTTACAGCACATGGAAAGGCTAAAAAGTCATAGTGTTTCAACAAGAGATCCAAACTAGCTGCTAGTTATTAACGACAACATTTCCAATTTTTAGGTAAAATATGGATTCTACAAACAGGACGAGTTGAGGGCAGCTCGATGGTTGGGATGGACAAGTGAAGAGGGATATTTTCATGATATCGCATTTCGTTACTCACAAAGTGGGCACAAAATTTGGTAAAATCTTTACGACATAGTTACGACATCTTTATTACAACTTTAGTACATCATATGTCCACGTCGTTAAGGTGTCTTTACGACATCGTAAAGGCGTCGTATGATCTGACGATGTCTTTACGATATCGTAAAGACACCGTAATGACATCAACATAGGATGTCATAAAGTTGATGAAACGATGTCGTAAGGATGTGATAAAGATGTCGCCAAATTTTGTGTCCACTGGGCGGTCAGAGCACATTATTTTAACCATCCGAGTCAGCATGTGTTATTCATCGGTGTCGCTGCCTGAATGATTATCAAATGTTTATATAAACAATTATTGGAGGCGATAATCTAGATGCTTTGATCTAGAGACAAAGAATTCCGACACGTTAGGTTGACATCACCAAGATATAAATTAAATATTCAACTCTATTAAATATTCATCAGGTAATAGAAAGGGTTTAGACGGGGACCTGCTATTCGCCGGGCGATAAAAGGGCACTCTCGTCAGGGCCTTTTTTTAAATTATTTTAACCAAATATCATTCAATTACACTTACAGAATACATAGGCTACACTTTGGATAGTTTATACTTTACAGTGAACACTCAGTCAAGTTCAGTCCTTTACTTTTGTTGAACCAACCTTTAGTTTCTGTCGACCCTGATGACTTCAAAAATTGTAAACAAATACGATAAAGTATAAACTAACCGTAGTGCAGCCTATGTATTCTTTAAGTTTAGGTGAATGATTTTTTCGTTAAAATCATTTAAATAAAGTGAGATGATTTAGAGAATTAATACCGAGAGGATTTTCAACTACATCTTTCGTCCAATAAATTTTATCTTTTGTCAGATAAACGTGCTGCAGTGTTTTTATCTAATTTAAAGATACAACTTATTCCTGGAGTTTACTGTGCAAGTGAAGAGAAAAAGTTAACTTAATGAAAGAGGGATCGTTTTAAAGGTGCAAATGTTGTACGTCAATGAGCTGAAAAGTAATATTCCAAAAAGATGTTGTACCCTACAGTAGTGTTGCATTTGAGCAAGAAATACGAGAAATGAGAAACAATATAGGAGGAACAAAAACATAGTATTCAGAGTAAAATTGGATTTTTATTGAATTATATAATTCTTTTATTGTTAATTAGTTTTCCTAAAATATGATTCTCAATAGAATAATCTTCTTTGTTTTCTAGCACATTAGTTTATTTTTTGTATAGTCTTTGTGGTTATGTCTTATATCTGATGCGTAAAGAAAATTATTTTTTGATTTTGAATTCCTGGGGCCAAAAGGGCCTTATTTATACCTCTTTTTAAATGAAAATTATTATAATAATGTTTAATAATTTATTTAGCAGCATATTTCAAAACTCGTTTTAAAAGAATAATAACATTACGACTGTATTAAAAACAATTTCTGTAGGGTAGAATCGGATTGAAAAAGCTTATTTTTTCATTTAAGATATATTGTTATTATTTATTTTAAAATAGTTTTAATGCATATAAAAAAGGATTTTTTTACTGGTATTTTAAGAAATTTTAGAGTTTTGCAGAGATTTTAGTCTTGGTTGTAGGATATTTTAAATGTCTACAAGGAATTTTATAGAGAGTTAAAATAACTCAAGGAATTTTAAATGATTTCAATAATTGTCAGATATGATTTTCTTTAATTCATACAGTTTTGAAGAATTTTAAAATATTTGAAAGGATTTTGTGGCAGCTATAAGGTTTTTATGATTTTTTTAAAAGATCATAAGGAATTTTCAATGGACTTACAGAATAAAATAATTTTATTTTTGCATAAACAAAAACTAAAAAGTGATCCTTTTACGTTATATTCTTCTGCATGAAGTACATTTTTTGGAAAGGAATTTTTTGAATAATAACTTTTATTTTTGGGAACGTATTTCTGATAAACAAAGAAAGACATATAATTTTTTTTTAAACTAGTTTTTAATTTAAAAATAAAGTAACATATACTATACTAGAGTAATTTCGGTAGATTAAAATTCCGTATTGAAAAATCATTTATGTAGATTCAAAATTATTTTTTTTAGTTCAAACTTTATTTTTGGTGCTAGAGAACACGTAACCCATGAGTGGAGGCACATTAAATACCTAGCCGAGTTATCGCTAAGGTTGTTACTTCGAGACAAATTTCGTTCTCCTGCGACAGATGTAGCTTGGATTGATAATAAATCACGAGTCATTCGAGCCAGAGTTGGATAAAAACTTTCGTTTCGTTTGCACCAATCTAAAATGTCCACATCTCTGGCCGCCCTTTTTTGTAGTAAATACATGTCGATTTCATGTCTCCAATGGTTTCTGTTAGTCGCTATACAGACACCCGAAACATTTGAGGTTTATCATCGTCGAAAAAGGAGTTGACATCTAAAACATTGACTCTCCCACATCTTGCAAGGTTTTGGTTGGTGCTTGCGTTGTCCATTTGAACTTATTTTTGAAAATTAAAATTTTTAAATAGTTCAGAGATTTTTCTCAAAAACTTCATAATAAAAGCGTATATTAAAAATCATTTTAGAAGGTATTTTTGAAATTCTTTTGATTAGTAAAACTTAAGATTGATTTAGTTTACGAATTTACTGTGAAAATTATCTACCTGTTCTATTTCAGGAACATAGTAGCTGATCTTGTAAATCCTTTCAAAAACTTTCACAGAGCGAGCTGCCGTTTCTCTTCCCCAGGTAGTGTTTTCGAATCTTTCAATTTTGTGCCTTGGATCCAGAATTGAAGTGGGACAATAGATCCAGTTATTTTTACCATAGTGCTTGAAGAGTTTGTCTCGAGATGCTTAGACAGCGGCTATGATCTGTTCATTTACCTTGTGTTCTGACACGTTTTCCATTAATTCTTTCAATTCTTCGTCCAGTTTCTCAACGCACATGTTGAACCCAAGCACGACGCAAGGTAGAGTAACACACTTGTCACTACTGAAAAGCTTGGAGAGAACTTGGAAATGTCGTAAAATCTTGCAGATCTCTTTAAGAATCAACCATTCTTGCTCAGTGAAAAGCAAATGGTTCAAACTTTTGGCATTTTGACACAACAAAAATAATGGCTTATTCATTTAGGACGCTAAGTAAATCATTTCGAAACTAGATTTCCTCACCTGGTACTAACGTCGATGATTAGACATCTAAAGCCGACGTCGCAACATTTTCAAAAGCTTTTTAATTTATTTCGCGCTTGTTTGGAGTTTCCCAAGTTAGTGAACAGTGTCCTCAGTTTTGTAAGTAGAGTATTACAACTATTGACTTGTTCTTCAATATCACCGGCGGTTTCCATTTCTTTAATGTCTGTATCATAGCTGATTCTTTCTTCGAGATTTTCATCAATTTCCATACATAAGTTATTTGCGTCTTCTTCCTCGATACCACAATCTTCAAGCTTCAGTTCTTTAAGTATATCCTGTGCTGATAGGTTCAGAATATGGGCATAACATCGGAAATGTTGATTTTCAAAGTCGAAACTCATCAGAAAAGACAATTCTCTCATAAATCTTGTATTTGCAGAAGCGTTGTCTACTGTGATACCTTGAACCTTTTCTTCCAAACAATAATTTGTCACAACTTTGTAAAAAGCTGAAGCGATGTCTCTGTTGATATGCTCACCATTCGAAGGTCAGAAGTAAATAAGAACTGTGTGCAAAATCCAATCATCAGCAATAAAATGCATGGTTATGCCATAATAAGACCGTCCTCTAATTGAAGTCCAGCTGTCGAGGGTGTACGAAATTTTAGATTTATTGTTTTGCACGATGCGCATGACGGACTCTTGCATATCGATAAACCGTTGTCCTATCAGAGCTTTGAGTTCGTTGCGTCTGGGGACTTTTTCCAGTGGATTTATGTAATGGAAATAATCTTGGGTTTGATCATAATCGAAAAAATTGTACGGTGGGTACTTTTTTACTATCCAGTCGACTGTCTTCTTATTGAATTGCTTATTGAATTGAATTTTGTTTCGAAATTAAAATAGGACGAATAAATTAATACTAATATTAGAAATCAACATAAAAGGAGGTTGTTGGTAATACTTTGATAATTTAATGACATTATAGCAAGCAAATATATGTTCCGACTATTCAGTTATTTGATTTTATTCAGCATATATTTCAAGAAATATATATTACTAGTATGATGGTCACATGGTTGATAAGTCATATAACTTTAAGAAAATGGCGAAAAAATTTAATTCTGTTATTTTTTTTAATTAATCCTCCACGTTATTCTGGCTCTATAAAAATTATTTAAATTACCTCCTCACTGTAAAAATGTAAATCTAGGTACACTCGAAAACATTTTTACCTTATTTA
>JAAAKG020084445.1:0-16643 GCA_010014905.2 Druon quercuslanigerum | reverse complement strand
AGGAAGTTGAATTTTTAACTAAAAAAGATAATTTTTTAAAGAAAAATATTAATTTACTATAAAAAAGACCAAATTTTAATAGATTGAAGTGTTCTTAACGAAAAATGTAAAGTTTCTACTAAAAAAGATGAAATTTTAGAAAACTTACTAGACTTGCTAAAAAAGACCAATTTTGAATAAAATTCAAGAATTTGCAACCAAAAAGTTGAATCCTTAAATGAAAAAGACGAATTTTTAAACAAAAAGACTAATTTACCAAAAAATACCAATTTTCAATAAAGTTAAAAAATTCATAAGCGAAAAGTTAAATTTTTAGAGAAAATTATTAATTTACTACCAAAAAAGACGAACTTTTGAGAAAATTCAAAAATTCTGAAACTAAAGCTTGAATTAATTATTATTTATTAATTTATTATTTTTTATTATTTTATTTTTTTTATTTTATTTATTATTTTTTTACATTTATTATTTATTAATTATTCTCAACTGAAAGAGGCAAATTTTTAAATAAAAAGATTAACTCACCAAAAAAGACCAATTTTCAATAAAACTCAATAATTCATATTTAAAAAGTTTAATTTTGAACTAAAAAAGAATATATTTCAAAGGGAAAGATTAATTTAATATAAAAAAAGAACGAATTTCCAATAAAATCCAATAGTTTGCAACTAGGAAGTTGAATTTTTAACTAAAAAGGATAAATTTTCAAAAAAAATGATTAATTCACAACAAAAAAATATAAAGTTTTAAGAACATTCAAGTTTTGAAACAAACGCATAAATTAAAGAAAAGATAATTTACTATAAAAAAGACCAAATTTGAATAAAATTTAAGAGTTCTCAATGAAAAATTTTAAGTTTCTACTAAAAAAAAAAATTTAGAAATCTTACTAGACTTACTAGAAAAGACCAATTTTCAATAACGTTCAATTATTCATAAAAAAAAAGTCAAATTTTTAACTGAAAAGTAATATATTTATAACGAAAAGATTAATTTACTATAAAAAAAGAACGAATTTTCAATAATTTCTAATAGTTTGCAACTAGAAAGTTGAATTTTTAAATAAAAAATATAATTTTTAAACAAAATAATTAATAAACTATAAAACAGACGAACTTTGAACAAAATTCAAGATTTATGAAAAAAAGCTTGAATTAAAAAAAAGATTAATTTACTATAAAAAAGACGATTTTAATAAAATTTAAGAGTTAACAATGAAGAAAATAAAGTTTCTACTAAACAAGGATGGAATTTTAGAAAACTTACTAGACTTACTAGAAAAGACCAATTTTCAATAAAATTCAATAATTCATAACCAAAAAGTTAAATTTTTAAACAAAGTTATTAATTTACAATAAAATAGACGAACTTTTAAGAAAATTCAAGAATTCTGAAACAAAAGCTTAATTTAAAAAAAAAGATTAACTTATTATAAAAAAAACAACTTTTAATAGAATTTAGGAGTTCTCAATAGAAAAGTTAAAGATTCTACTAAAAAAATTAATTCTGAGAAAACTTATCAGACTCAGAAATTTTAGAAACCTGACTAGACTTACTAAAAAAGACCAATTTTCAATTAACTTCAAGAATTAGCAACCAAAAAGTTAAATTCTCAACTGAAAAAGACAGATTTTTAAACAAAAAAATCAATTTACCAAAAAAGACCTATTTTAAATAAAATTAAATATTTCATATTTAAAAAGTTAAATTTTGAACTGAAAAATAATATATTTTAAACGAAAAAATTAATTTTCTATAACAAAGAACGAATTTAAAAAAAAATCCAAGAGTTTCCAATTAGGAAGTTGAATTATTAACTAAACAAGATAAATTTTTAAGGAAAATTATTAATTTATTACCAACAAAGACGAATTTTTTAAAAAATTAAGAATTCTGAAACAAAAAGTTGAGTTTTTAAACAAAATTATAATTTACTAGAAATGATCAATTTCAAATAAAATTTAAGAATTCTCATTCAAAAAGTTGAATTCTCAGCTAAAAATTATGAAGAAAAAAACAACAACAAAATTAATTTACTACCAGAGAAGATGAATTTTTTTAACAAATTCAAGAGTTATCAACCGAAAAGTTAAATTTTCAATTCAAAAACATGAAGTTTTGAACCGCAAGATTAATTTATTGCAAAAAAGACAATATTTAATAAAATTTAAGAATTCCAACAAAAAAGTTGAATTTTCAACTAAAAACAAAAATTTTTAAACAAAAGAATAATTTTATACCAAAAACATTCATCATCTGGAAACGTACTAAGAACTTTCCCATATGTACTTTGGCTGGAATGCCCCTCCCCTTAAGTGGTAACGTAGTTCATGGACGATCCCTCAGAGGAGATGCAGGGTTGTTTATCTTTAGTGGTAATATAAAGAGGTACGGTGATGGAAAAATAACGATTATAGTTAAAGGAGAACCCGTTATATACTACATTATAGCAGAGGATAGTGGAAAGAAAGAAGTAGGAAGGGAAAGAAATGGAAGAGGAAGGGGTAGATGATATAATAGAAAATATGAAAGGGATGATTTAGAAGGTAAAGGAAGAGGTAAGAGGAAGAGGAGAGTCTGAATAGGTGAGAAAAGGATGGTGTAACGAGGAATCTAAGGAGGGTAAGTAGAGAATGAAGGAGAGTGTAAGAAAACGAAGAAAAGAAGAGATTAACAGAAGGGAGTACAGATACACGGAGAGATTAATAAAATCAGAAAAGAAGGGGACAAATGAGAGGTGATAAATACGAATAGAGGAGAAAATATAGTCCTAAATGAGGAGATAAAAATGAGGGAGTAGGCAATTTACTTCAAAGGATTGTTATAGTAAAGGGGGGTAAAACGAACGATAAGGAAGGATGCGGAAAAGGTTTTAATGGAAGAAGTGGAAAAAGGGAATCCCATAAGCAGAGAATAAGTGAACCGTCCATAGAAAGGCTAGAAAAAAGCAGCACGAGAGTATGGATATAGAGAATAAAGCACTAAAAGATGGTCCGAAAGGAGTGAGAGAAAGGTAGAAGAATAGAAGAATTTAAAATAGAGGAATGATACTCACGTCGTTGGGATCTAAACACTGCGAAAGTTTTCAGAAACATGTTAAAAAGAGAGGTAGTAAAAAAGAGAGGCTTTCTACAAAACCAGGCAGACTTTGGGATAGAAATGGGAAGAATAGATAACATTTATGTCCTAAAATACCAACCTAATAGGAATTTGGGGAGGATGAAAGGGAAGCTAGTGGCATTGTTCGTCGACTTCAAAGCAGCGTTCGACTCACTGAACAGAAGGGTGCTGTGGTAAGCTATGAAAAAGAGGGGTGGGGATGAAGGGCTGATTAAAAGAATCAAAGAAATCTTTGTAGTGTCTAGTTTCAGAGTGAAGATAGGAAATGAGAAAGGAAAGGAATTCTGGAAAGGATGAACTTAATGATGAGAGGGTTTGAAGAACACTGGTGAGGAAAAGTTTTAAAGGTGAATGTTAGTAAGACCAAGATAATGTGCTTTAGGAATAGAAGACGTATATTAACATAGAGGAGTTCTACTAGGAGGAAAAGGATGGGCTGAAAGCATAGATGTTTGATGGATTATTCTGGGTAGTCTTGTGTTATGGAGTGGAGATTTGGATCAAGGGAGGGAGTTTAAGGAAAAAAGAAATTTATAGTAAGGCCAACCAAGACAGTTGGGAAGTTTGGAGAGTGTTTAAAGAAGGGAGAGGATAGCAAATTTGCACAAGGATGCCTAAGTGAGATCCCTAATAGAGAGAGGAGAGGTAATACAACATGTTCAAGGTGAAAGGTTGAGATAGAGAAAATAGAAATTTAGCAAATGTTATAAGATGTCTAAGTTGTTGGGGAAACCACAATAGCTGATAAAGTTAAAAAAAATGAGAGGATGGTGCGATTCAGAATGTACTGGAGAAGAATAGGAATGGAGTAGTGAGAATTAATGTGTGGCGAAGGGAAAATAAGAGGCGAAAAGTTAGGCTTAAATTAATTAATTAATCATCATGGAAGAACAAAAATTCTTAACGTCTTTTCAGACTAGATGGAGCTGCTAATTAAATTTTCTGAAAAAAGATCTTCTATTTCGCTCCGCTGGGCATTGAACAACAGAATTTTAGATTGTCGGTCGGGTGCTTTTCCCTTAAGCTAGTCTAGGTATCTGTATTATCATCAGATAATAAAAAAAAATTTTAACGTCTTTTCAGGTTAGATGAAGCTATAAATTAAAATTCTTTTAAAAAGAATTTAACACCTAGCAAAATATCGCGTGTATTTTTAAAAAAGATTCTTATTTCGACATCTCTAGTAGCTTAATGGAAAAGCACCCAACCGGCAGTCGGAAGTTCTGTGGTTCGATTCCCAGTTGAGCGAAGGAGAAGATCTTTTTTGAGAAAATTTAATTCAAAATATTTCACTTAATTTATTCGAGAAAAAGAGTTTTAACAATCGGATAAACTACTTTTTCAGCTTTTATTTTAGAGGAATAACTCAATTCAACAAATTTAATTTTGCAAAGTGTTTATTGATGTCAATAACAATTGGAAAAATCATAGTGGTTCTTTATTTTTTAATTTATTGTTATTTACACCTTTTGGACGTCTATTTCCTTTTTTTCCTGACCCTTCTTTAATGTATCTTGCAAAGCATTCCCTAGCTTGAGCAAAAACCACCTTTTCCTCCGCTTCTATTTTAGCAATAAGATCAATGCAGCACTTCTTCGCAAGCTGAAATAAAAAACATTATTTTCTTTATATTTATTTTTAATTTTTTTGAGATCTGAGAACAAAAAAAAATTATTTTATTAGTATCATTTTTAAAGATTTCAGATGTTAACAAATAATCTAGAAATTTAAAGAAAAATTGATGACTTTACAGGATTTTATAAAATGTTAGAAAAGTTCGAGTAAGTTTGAAAGGTATTTAGAAATTTTTTAAATTTGGAAGAATATTTAAAAATATTTGATAAATTTTAGAAAATTTTTTCAAGTTTTAAAATATCCTTAATGTATTCAAAAGATGATAAAAATCTCTTAAAATGACTTGAAGTTTTCTTGAATTATAGAGGAAACTTTAGAATTTAAAAATTGACTCTTAATTTTTCAAACATTTTAAGAAATATTTTTATTCTTTTGAAACCTTTAAAAATTCTTTAGAAGCGTCTTTACATTGAAATTTTCAGAAATCTGCATAAATTTTGTTTTAAAATCTTTGAAATATTTTTAACTTGTGAATTATTTTTGAAGTTTAAAATTATTTTCAACATGTTTTGAAAACCTTTTAATTTCTAAATAAATAATTTCTATTTAGAATTTAACTTTTAGAAATTGGTTAAATTTCTTTTTTTAATCTTTTTAAGTTTTATTTTATTTTAGAATTTTTTCAAAACTTCTTAATATCTTTTGATTTCACTCGAATTTTGTCTACATTTTTTGTAATCTTGCAAACTTAAATTTTTTAAATTAAATTTCGAAATTTGTTGAAATAACTTGATTTTCTTCAGAATACTTTTTAAACTTAATCTAAAAATTCACTTTTCAAAACAAGCAATCATTAAAATTTTTCCCAGGAATCTTAAAAAAAATTTAATTTCTTGAAACCTTTCAAAATTCATTTAAAGCTTCATTTTTTGATATCCTAAAAAATCTACTTCTTGTTATAAATTTTTTGAAGTTCTTTCGAGTTTAAAATTATTATTTAACCTTTTAAAAATCTCTGAATTTCACTGTAAAATATTCAATTTGTTTCCAAATTATTCTAATCTTTCAAAATGAAAAATGTTTGTTTTTAAAATTTTTTACTCTTTTTCTACATTTTCAGAAATCACTTGATTTAAAAAAATATATTTTTAAATTCAATCATAAAGTTCACTTCTCAAAATAAATAATGAATAAAAAATTTTCCAGGAATCATAAAAAAATTTATATCCTCGGAATCTTTCAAAATTTCCTAAAAAGATTCTTTTTTTGATATGATAAAAAATGTACTTCTTGTTTTCAATTTTTTGTAGTTTTTTTTTTAATTTTTAATTATTTTTTAATGTTTTAAAAACATCTGAATTTCACTTTAAAATATTTAATTTTTTTCACTTACTCTTTTTCTAAATTTTCCAAAAACACTTAATTTTTTTTAAAAATATTTTTAAATTTAATCATAAAGTTAACTTCTCAAAATTAGAAATCATTAAAAAATTTCCCAGGAATCATAAAAAAAAATTTTCTCTGAATCTTTCAAAATTCCTTAAAAGATTCTTTTTTTTAGTCTTAAAAAATCTACATCTTTTTTCAAATTTTTTAAGTCTTTTTAAGTTTTTAGTTATTATTTAATCTTTTAAAAACCTCTGCATTTTGCTATTACATTATTAGGAAAATTTCACGATTTTAAAAAATTATTTAATTTTTTTTGAAATATTTTTCAATTTCCTTTTAAAATTGATTTCATGATTTAAAAAATAATTTATAATTTTTCGATAAATTTTAAGAAGTTTTTACATTCTTTTGAAATCTTTCAACATTATCAAAAAGATTCTGTTTTTCAAATCATCAAAAATAAACATCTTTAAAAAAAAATCAAAATATTTACGAGTTTTAAAATATTTTTTAATCTTTTCAGAGCTATCTAAATATCTAAATGTTTTTTTAACATTTGAGATTTTAAATTGTTTTTGAATCTTTAAATTGCAAATTTTTTCTTTAAAATCTTTTTAATTCTTTTTCAAAATTTCAGGACATCATTTGGGATATTTGGAAATCTTTTTCAACTTTCTTTTAGAATTTAATTTTTTGAAATAAAAAATTATTTGATATTTACCAATGAATCGCATGCAAATTTTTTATTTACTTCAAACATTGGCAAATTCCTCAAAATATTGGAAACTTTATTTAATTAATTAATTTAATTCATTTATTTTAGAATATTTTTCAAGCTTCTTAATATCTTTTAATTTTATTCAATTTTTTTGTCTAAAGTTTTTCAATTTTGTAAACTCTCAAAATTCTCTTTCTAAATAATAAATTATTTTCACATTTTCCATGTATCTTAAAAAAATTTTTTTATTTTCTGGAAAACTTTGAAAGTTCTTAAGAAGCTTCTGAATTTTTTTACGAAACGTTCAAACTTGCACATCTTGTTTTAAATTCTTTGAAACCTTTCAAAATTCTTAATTATTTTTTAATTAACTTGAAATTAATAAGCATCTCTTAAACTTTCTACTTTATAAAAAATTAATTTTGCCGAATTGAAAATTTTTACTTTAAACTACGCTTTTTTGTGAAATTGCAGGAATTTATTTTAATAGTTTAAAAATTCTTTTAAAAAATTAACATTATTTTGAAATATTTTATTTTTGATTTTATTTTAAAATCTTCAAAAATCGACATATTTTTAAAACTTTTTAGAAGTCTTTACAAGTTATGAATTATTTTTGAATATATTCAAAATTTATTAATATTTCTTGAACTTACTCGATTTTTTACTAAAACTTTGTAATCTTGCAAAAATGCAAAATTTTGCTTTAAACTTTTCGAATTTTTCCTACATTTTTTATATTCTCTTGAAATCTTCGAACATTCTTAAAAAGTTTAATTTTTTTCGAAATATTGAAAAATCTACGCTTCAATTCAAATTTTTGAAAATCTTTTCAATACTCAAATTATTATCGCATCTTTTGAAAATATCTCTTAAAATATTTCAGTTTTCCTACAGATTTTTAAAATCCTGCAAAATTATTTAAATTGTATTACTGTCTCACAGCAACTTTAAAAAAAATAATAAATAAAACTGGATTGAAAAAGAAAAAATTGTTTTCAAAATTGATTATAATTTTTTATAATTATAATTATAATTATAATTTTTATATTTACCCCAATTTTTCGACTTTGAACGGCTAATGCATGACACTCGTTACATAGAGCAAGTCTAGGATTAACAGAAGTCTCCATGAATTTCAAATAAGCCTCTGTTTCCCAACAATCGGTCTGGCGTTCAGGATTCATTCCCTCTTGCTTCGCAAGCTCAGCTGCAGCCTAGTGAGAAAAAAAATTAGGCGATTACAAAAATTTTTTAATTTTTGTATTAAAAAAATAATTAAAAATTAAAAATATTTTTCCACCTCAATACTCTCTGATAATCTTTGCCCGATGGCGTACATTTTATTTGTTGATTCTAAACGTAAACCATGGAAACTCTCTTTCTGCTTAACTGCGAGCACTATCTATAAAAATAAAAAAAATTATATTTGCAATATCGATTTTTAATATATATTAGCATTATCAATAGGGTGGTCAAACATCAATAGGAAATTAATTCCTTTGATAGAAATTATTAAACAATAATAATTTGTTCATAAAATTATGATCGGTTAATTTAATAATAATTATTTATAATAAAATTGTATAATATTTCTTAAGTATATAAAATTACTGTAGAAGATAATTATTAACAATATTAATTTCTTTAAACAATTATTTTAGTTGAATTGCATTGATGTTTAACTTTTTAAAGAAAAAAATGAACAAAAAGTTTAATATTTCAGATAAATCACAACTTTTTCGCGTTATTCCAAAAGAATAATAAATAATAACTCATTTACACAATAATTGTTGTTAACTTTAATTGAGGATTGTCTCTCTCTTATTAAAGATTGCAAAAATTGGGAAATTTTAAAGAAAAATGAATCTTTCTGCATTATTATTTATAAATAAGAAATAAAACATTTTAAATTCTATATTAAAAAGAGGATCTAGAAGATTTTGAATTATTTTCTTTTCTTTTAGAGAATTCTGTAAAAGATAAGAGAAAATTATAATCAGTTTAAAACATATCTCTTATTTTTAAGTTTTGAAGAAATTTAAAAATATTTTCAAACCTCATCTAAAAAATTCACTTTTCAAAATAAGTAATCATTAAAACTTTTCCCTGGAATCTTAAAAAAAAATTTTTTTTGAAATCATTTAAAATCCATTAAAAGCTTCTTTCTTTGATATCTTAAAAAATCTACTTCTTGTTGTAAATTTTTCGAAGTCTTTTCGAGTTTAAAATTTATTTTTAATCTTTTGAAAACCTCTGAATTTCACTTTAAAATATTTAATTTGTTTCCAAATTTTTATAAATATTTGAAATTTACACAAATATCTTAAAGTTTCAAAATATTATATATCTATTTAAAACTTACAAAATTCGTAAATATCTTTTAATTCTAAAAAGTTTTAAAAAATTGACCTTAACTCTTCCAGATACCTTTTTCAAACGAATACAGAAGATTGCACCAAAAATGTCAAAGAAAGCTTTCACAAGAATTTTAACGATTTCATAAAAATAACAAAATATTTAACAAAATTTCACCTTAATTTCAAAGATTTCGAGGATTTTAAATATTTTAAGGATTTCAAATATTTTACAAAAATATTATAAGATTTAAAAAAAATTTCACAGGGATATTAAGTACTTCAAGAGATTTCAAAGAATTGACAAAGATTTCAAGAGATTTCAAAGATTTTAAGCGATTTAAAAATATTCGATTTTCAAAACATTATAAAAATATTCAAAGAATTTTGAACTCAAAGAATATTCAAAAGTTTTCACCAAATTCGTGAAATTTCCAATAAAAAATATTTAAAACAAGATTAAAAAGCTTTCACAATCCTTTTAAAGATTTCATTAAAATCTTAAAAGATTTCAAAGATATTAACGATTTTAGGCATTTCAATTATTTTAAACGAATACGACAGATTTTTAAAATATTCCAAAGATATTAAAAGAATATTGAACTCCAAGAATATTCAAAAGATTTTACCAAATTTGAGAAATTTTCAACAAAAAAGATAAAAAAAGATTAAAAGAAGCTTTCACAATCATTTTAAAGGTTTCACCAAAATCTCAACAGATTTCAAAAATTTAAAGTGTTTTAAAGATTTCATTGATTTCAAATATTTTACAAAGATTTCATAAGATTCAAAAAAAGGTTACAAAAGATTTCATAAAAATTTTAATATTTCACAAAGATTTTAATTACTGCAAGAGATTTCAACAAAATCGAAAAGATTTTAAAGATTTTAAACGATTTTAAATATTTCAATGATTTTAAACGAATACGACAGATTTTATAAATATTCTAAAAATATTCAAATAATTTTGAACTCCAAGAATATTCAAAACGTTCCACCAAATTTGAGAATTTTTCAGCAAAAAAGATAAAAAAAGATTAAAAGAAGCTTTCACAATCATTTTAAAGATTTTATTAAAATCTCAACAGATTTCAAAGATTTAAAGGGTTTTAAAGATTTTACAAACATTTAAAAAATATTTTAAATATATTTTAAAGGTTTCACTAAATTTTAGAAATTTTTAACAAAAAATATAAAAAAAGATTAAAGAAAGCTTTTACAATCATTTTAAAGATTTCATAAAGTCTCAACAGATTTAAAAGATTTAATAGGTTTTAAAGATTTTACAAACATTTTAAAAATATTCTAAATGTATTCAAAAGGTTTCACCAAATTTGAGGAATTTTCAACAAAAAAGATAAAAAAGAATAAAAGAAGCTTTCACAATCATTTTTAATATTTCATTAAAATCTCAACAGATGTCAAAGATTTAAAGGGTTTTAAAGATTTTAAGTTTCTTAAATATTTTACAAACATTTTAAAAATATTCCAAAGATATTCAAAGAATATCGAACTCCAAGAATATTTAAAAGGTTTCACAAAATTTGAGAATTATTTTACAAAAAAGATAAAAAAAAGATTAAAAGAAGCTTTCACAATCATTTTTAATATTTCATTAAAATCTCAACAGATGTCAAAGATTTAAAGGGGTTTAAAGATTTTAAGTTTCTTAAATATTTTACAAACATTTCAAAAATATTCCAAAGATATTCAAAGAATATCGAACTCCAAGAATATTTAAAAGGTTTCACAAAATTTGAGAATTTTTTAACAAAAAAGATAAAAAAAAGATTAAAACAAGCCTTCACAATCATTTTAAATATTTCATTAAAATCTCAACAGATTTCAAAGATTTAAAGGGTTTTAAATATTTCAAGGATTTCAAATATTCTAAAAACATTTCACAAGATTCCAAAAAAGGTCACAAAAGATTTCATAAAAAGTTTAATATTTCAAAAAGTTTTTAATTACTTCAAGAGATTTCAACAAAATCGCAAAGATTTCAAACATTTTAAACGATTTTAAATATTTCAATGATTTCAAATGAATACGACAGATTTTAAAAATATTCTAAAGATATTCGAAGAATATCGAACACCAAGAATATATAAATTTTAGAATTTTCAACAAAAAAAGAGAAAAAAGATTAAAGAAAGCTTTCACAATCATTTTAAATATTTCATTAAAATATCAACAGATTTCAAAGATTTAAAGGGTTTCAGATACTTATTTCAAACGAATACAGAAGATTGCACAAAAAATATCAAAAAAAGCTTTCACAAGTATTTTAACGATTTCATAAAAATATCAAAATATTTAACAAAATTTCAGAAAAATTTCAAAGATTTCGAGGATTTTAAATATTTCAAGGATTTAAAATATTTTACAAAAATATTATAAGCTTGCAAAAGATTTCACAGAGATTTTATGTACCTCAAGAGATTTCAAAGAATTTAAAAATTTTTTCAACAAAATTTGAGAAATTTTCAACTAAAAAGATAAAAAAAAACGATTAAAAAAAGCTTTCACAATCATTTTAAAGATGTCATTAAAATCTCAAAAGATGTCAAAGATTTAAAGGGTTTTAACGATTTCAAGGATTGTACATAATTTACAAACATTTAAAAAATATTCCAAATATATTTAAAAGGTTTCACCAATTTGAGAAATTTCCAACAAAAAAGATTAAAAAAAAAAATGATTAAAAAAAGCTTTCACAATCATTTTAAAGATTTCATTAAAATCTCAAAAGATTTCAAAGATATTAACGATTTTAAATGTTTCAATTATTTCAAACATATACGACAGATTTTAAAAATATTCCAAAGATATTCAAAGAATATTGAACTCCAAGAATATTCAAAACGTTTTACCAAATTTGAGAAATTTCCAACAAAAAAGATTTTTTAAAAATCTTTCACAATCATTTTAAAGATTTCATTAAAATCTTAAGAGATTTCAAAGATTTAAAGCGTTTTAGAGATTTGAAGGATTTAAAACATTTTACAAAAATTTCACAAGATTCCAAAAAAGGTCACAAGAGATTTCAACAAAATCGCAAAGATTTCAAAGATTTTAAACGATTTTAAATATTTCAATGATTTCAAACGAATACGATAGATTTTGAAAATATTTTAAAGATATTTAAAGAATATCGAACTCTAAGAATATTTAAATTCAAGAAATTTTCAACAAAAAAGATAAAAAAGATTAAAAGAAGCTTTCACAATCATTTTTAATATTTTATTAAAATCTCAACAGATGTCAAATATTTAAAGGGTTTTAAAGATTTCAAGGATTTCAAATATTTTACAAACATTTTAAAAGTATTCCACAGATATTCAAAGAATATCGAACTGCAAGAATATTCAGAAGCTTTCACCAGATTTGAGAAATTTTCAACAAAAAAGATAAAAAAGATTGAAAGAAGCTTTCACAATCATTTTTAATATTTTATGAAAATCTCAACAGATGTCAAAGATTTAAAGGGTTTTAAAGATTTCAAGGATTTCAAATATTTTACAAACATTTTAAAAATATTCCACAGATATTCAAAGAATATCGAACTGCAAGAATCTTCAGAAGCTTTCACCAGATTTGAGAAATTTTCAACAAACAAGATAAAAAAAGATTTAAGAAAGCTTTCACAATCATTTTAAAGATTTCCTTAAAATCTCAACAGATTTCAATGATTTAAAGCGTTTTAAAGATTTAAAGGATTTAAAATATTTTACAAAAATTTCACAAGATTCCAAAAAAGGTTACAAAAGATTTCATAAAAATGTTAATGTTTCACAAAGATTTTAATTACTTCAAGAGATTTCAACAAAATCGCAAAGATTTTAAAGATTTTAAACGATTTTAAATATGTCAATGATTTCAAATGAATACGACAGATTTTAAAAATATTCCAAAGATATTGAAAGAATATTTAAAAGGTTTCACCAAATTTAATAATTTTTTAACAAAAAAGATAAAAGAAGATTAAAGAAAGCTTTCACAATCATTTTAAAGAATTTATCAAAATCTCAACAGATTTCAAAAATTTAAAGGGTTTTAAAGATTTCAAGGATTTAAAATATTTTACAAATAATTCGCAAGATTCCAAAAAAGGTTACAAAAGATTTCATAAAAATTTTAATATTTCACAAAGATTTTAATTACTTCAAGAGATTTCGACAAAATCGCAAAGATTTCAAAGCTTTTAAACGAATTTAAATATTTCAATGATTTCAAACGAATACGACAGATTTTAAAAATATTCCAAAGATATTTAAAGAATATTTTTTTTGCGATTTTAAAAATATTCCAAAGATACAGTTTATATTAGACTCTTAATTATTGATTTATCTTTCTATAAAAATATTCAGAGACTAACAAATCAAATAGATCCATTTGTGGATCCATAAATTTAATAACAAGCTGCTTAGTTAAAGCTCTTAAGTTACTGTGACTTCATTTAAATTGTATACTTTATCTTTTTTTATCGAATTTTTTAATTAAGATTTATAATAGTATTAGAGAAATAATATGACGAAATATGATAATAAAATCTTTGGTTTATTAAATTTTTATGACCTTCTTGTTTAATTGATTCAAGTTTGATAGACTTTTTACAATTTTTCTTTTTCTTTTTAAATTTCCTGTTATATTTATTTAAAAAAACGTAGAACTTCTGATAAACAATACTTTTAATACTTTTTCGGCTCTTCCAAAACATTTAAAACTTTACTCAGCTTCATTTCTGTTTCAAATCTTTATAAAATATATAGCAGGAGGTTTTTTAAATAAATTAAATTATTTAATTTAAGAACATAATTTTGAAAAAACATGAAATTTGAAACAATAGTAGAATATGATTTTATGAAATCTCAAGTATTTAAATTTGATACGCTCAGAAAAAAGATTCTTTGATTAAAAAAAACTTTCTTTGAATTAAAGAAAAATACTCGTCGGCAAATCCTATAAAAAATTACTCACAATTTAAGCCGATTAAAGTCTCAAAACGTTTATTATTTCGTGAATTTTTAAGAGTATAAAAAGATAAAAATAAATGTAATATCTTCTTTTTTAACTAACAAACTAACATTAAATTAAAGATTCTTAACATTAAGAATAATCAAATGAGATAGTTATAATATAATATTTAAATGAAACACGTAGAAAAAATATTCAAAGTTGAAGTATGAAAATTGAAATATCACTTGGGGCACCACCAATTTTTGGTCCGGCACTGGTCGTTTCTCACAAGCGGTAAGAATTTTGCTGTCTAGTATTATATATATAAGGGCCATTTCGACTTATAGGCCGAGTGTTCGATATTATGCGTTAGGGAATTGGGTCAATTAGGTAAATTCTTGTATTTTGTGAATTTATCGTAGTGATTCTTAAAATTATATATATAAATTAAATATGCAATTTTATAATAGATAATTTCTAGAAAATTTTTTGTACTTACTTGTAACGTACAGAAAGCAATTAGAAAAAAGATCGTGTAGTCCATGATCGAATAGCCGGAATAAATTTTACTTTCTACCAGGCATGAACCAGAAATATTTTATTTTATCCTGTAAATTTCGTCACTACCTACAAAATGACTTTACAACCTCCGGTTCGAAATGAGAACATATGAATTATTTAGACAGCTGCTCAATGTCACCTTACTCTATTTACATTCCAAATAATCTCTGTTCTGCTCGTCATGTACCCACAGCAATGATTTTTTTCCAAATATATTGTAAAGTCATTTGCGACATTAATATTTTATTTAAAAAAATTTGCAGTTATTTTATTTTTTGGAAATTTCGACTTCCTTCGTTATCGAAACATCTGACGTCGGAAACTGCACCAGAAACGATGCCGGAAATCACAACGTAAACGACGCAGGAAAGCACAACGTAATCGACGTCGAAAACAAAATCGGAATTTTGGATCGGATCACAATTCGTTTCCTGCGTCGTTTCCAGCGTCGTTTCCGGCTTCGTTTCCGATTTCATTATTTGAATGAAAGAAATGTGAATTGATAGAAGAAATATATTTTAAAGTCAAGCAAATATTTTATAGGCTCAAAACGCAATTTTACCCACATCAAATTTTTCAAAATTTGAAGCAAAATAATATCCCACTGATTAAAAAATATATTTCTTTGAGCTAAACCATGCGCGAGAGTAATAAAGTATATTTATACTTTGATTGTAATACATATTTACCTAAATGAAAAACGTCAGTTTTTCAACTTAAATTATAATTAACATTGTTATTATTATTATACACATTTAATTTAAACAAATCAGATAATTTAAATTCTTGATGAACCTGAAACAGAACAATTTGAAGAAAAATCCACTTCCAGCAGGAATCGAACTCGTGTCCGTCGAGGGTGAAGTCCACAGCGGAGACTACGACGCTACCTTAACAAAAAAGCTCTGAGGCGGAAGGCCGTATTTAACCTCACTCACCATAAATTCCAAAGAAATATTTCTTTAAATATATTGTGTTATATATTATGTGATGTTCTTATTGTGGTATATATTGTGTTTAGATAAATATCTATTTTTATAGTTCATGGAAATATTTTATTTTATTACTAGAATTAAATTATTCATAATAAGAAAAAATTATTATAACTAAGTAATTATTTTTTAAAATAAAAAATCTGTTAATTTGGCGTATTTTTTTTCAATAGAATATTTCTTTAGATTAATGAAATACGTTGTTAAATTCAATATCCATTTTTTTAAATTGAAGAAATATTTCTTTGGAATTTCTGGTGAAGGTTAAATATAGCTTTCCGCCTCAGAGTTTCTGTGTTGTGGTAGCGTCGTAGTCTCCGCTGTGGACTTCACCCTCGACGGACACGAGTTCGATTCCTGCTGGAAGTGGATTTTTTTTCAAATTTGTCTGTTTCAGGTTCATCAAGAATTTAAATTATCTGATTTGTTTGAATTAAATATGTATAATAATAATAACAATTTTAATTAGAATTTAAGTTCAAAGACTGCAGTTGTTCATTTAGGTAAATATGTATTACAATTAAAGTACAAATATACTTTATTACACTCACGCATTCTTTAGGTCAAAGAAATATATTTTTTAATCAGTGGGATATTTTTTTGCTTCAAATTTTGAAAAATTTGATGTAGGGAAATATTTTCTTGAGCTTATAAAATATTTGTTTGACTTTAAAATATATTTCTTCTATCAATTCACATTTCTTTCATTCAAATAATGAAATCGGAAACGACGCCGGAAACAATGCAGGAAACGACGCCGGAAACGACGCAGGAAACGAATTGTGATCCGATCAAAAATTTCGATTTTGTTTTGGACGTCGGTTACGTTGTGCTTTCCGGCGTCGTTTACGTGGTGATTTCCGGTGTCGTTTCCGATGTCGTTTCCAACGTCAAGTTTTTCGATAACGAAGGAAGTCGAAATTTCCAAAAATATAAATATGTATAATAATATATATATATATATATATATAT
>JAAAKG020084434.1:0-16643 GCA_010014905.2 Druon quercuslanigerum | reverse complement strand
ATTTCTAAGTCTGCAATTTAAAAGAACTTTGAATTTAAGACCAATTTTGGATTTTTTTAAATTTTAATTGTTTAATTGTTTAATTGTTGTTTAATATTAAAGACTTTAAACTTAAAATTTTTCAAGTTTAAAATTTTTCGAATTGAAAATATCCAATTTTTTATATTTAAATTGGAAATAATTAGATTTGCGAGTACTTAAATTATGAAAATTTAAAAATAAAATAAATTTGTTAAATATTGAAGGGATAACACTCGTTGAGTTTTAAGAACTACAAATATTAATCTATAAGTTATGAATTTTAGATTTTTCAGAAAATGTAAAAGTGGTTTGCATGCAGGCTTGAAATAAACATGCAAAAATATACATTTGCAAATTACGAACGTTCCAAATCAGACAATTCAAAATTTAGACACAAATTAAAAATTAGAATCCTCAAAATAATCATTGCTGTTTTTATAGCAAAACTAAAATTTTAAAAATTTTCGGTCAAAAATAAATTCTCTGTCATTTCCCCGTTGTCACTCGACGATTTCCTGGGTTTTCGATCCAGTGTCCACCCTATTATTATTACCCGATTATGTTACAACGATAGAGCTTTTTATGAAATTCAATAATGCATTCTATTTTTCTTATGAGGGATATATTTGTCTGAATGGTAAGAGTGTTGAGGAATAATTGAACATATTAAAATAAATTACCTGAATTCTGTTGAGGAGCTGCTAAACACAGACTGACAATGAATAAGGCCGAGGTGACTCGAAAAAGCCACATATTCAGATCTGATTACACACTGAAAAAGTAAATCAATAATTTAAAAAACTGCTTTCTCATATCAACTGTCTTATGGAAAATTGATTTATTTTGTTGAAAGTTCCTCTTTGTGGGTAGAAAATTAATCTACTTTTTTGAGCATTCATCTTTTTTGGCTATGGATTCAAATATTTCGTTAAAAATTCGTATTTTTTTGTTGAATATTAATTTTACAAACTAAAAATGTAACTACTTCCTTTTTATTGAAAATTTTTTGTTTGTCAAAAGTTCAACTATTTGTTTAAACTTTAAACATTCATCTCTCTTGACTAAAAATTACATAATTGTTCAAAAGTCATCTTTGTAGGTTTGAAATTCAACTATTTTGTTGAGTCATCTTTTTTGGTCGAAAATTGAACGATTTTATTCAAAGTTAGTCCTTTTGGATGCAAAATGCATCCTTTATGGTAGAAGTCACCTTTCTTTCTTTTTTGGTATAAAATTGAAATCTTGTTTCTTTGAAATACGAAATATTAAATTTCTCGTTGAGAATTCAATTTTTTTGTTCGAGAACTAAACCTTGATTAAAAATTTAACTATTTTATTAAATATTTATTTTGGTTGTTTATGTAAGACCTCTAGAAAAATCAGTAGATTGATAATATTCTTACAAACAGTTTATATTGGTACAGTAGATATTGTTTATTTTGATTCAATATCAAAATTTTTTTCTTATTATCCTTAGTATACGTAGGCTTCTATTTCTACGTTTTCATTGCAAAGTTCATTACAAGTGAGTACATAATTACAGTGTTTACGTCTTACAGTTATAAATCAAAGTTAAGTAAAGAGAAAAAATGTACGATCTTCGAATTTAAAATCACTCATTTGAAAGAACAGATCAGAATTTTGTAGGCAATGTTTCTTTTTAAATATTATAAATAAAATACATTTATTGCAAATTAATCACCTAACTTGAATATAGTTATTACAGTCAAGACTTGATTCTGAAAAGGAATGCATGTAAAACTGTTGTTTCCTTATCGAGAATCCACACGTATGATTAATTATCAGGGTCTTTCTTTTGTAGTACACTTCATTGAATATATTTAATTAATTGTTTTTTTCTGCAAAATTAATTCAATATAAAATAATAATATAAAGTAAATAATAAACAAATAAGTATAAATAAATAATATAAACAGGAAGTTTATATAAATATAAGTGAATAAAATAAAAAAGAAAGTAAATAAATATTAAAATTTTATTGTTAAGAAAACCTCTAAAAACAAATTAGAAATAATTTATGATGGACATTGTGAGAAGAGCATCAAGGCCGTTGTGGTTCAAGAGCTGAGAATTAAAATGTCGCAATCGCTAAGTCTGGCCCACGCATGCTCAGTGAAAGTACAATACTTATTTTTCATTTAAAATGATATAATTGCATTGATTTAAATAATTTTTTACTCAGAAATGATTATTTTACTTGAGCGCGTCTTTTTTTCTAGAGTCAGGCATCTTTTTCGCAGTATTTGCAATCATTTGTTTACAGAAATACAGGATTTTAAAGATTAACCTAAAATAACATGAATTAAAAGAAAACTTGCCCTTTTTACTATAAGAAGTCTTAATAATTCTTGTCAAAGTTTGAATGTGATTTCTGTTCTTTCATAATAAAATAATAATTTACCATAAATTTAATTACTTATAAATTCGATAAATGTTCAATTAGGGTTTATTTGTTGAAACTAAAAAGGATTTTGGACCGTTATTGCATTTTTCGTGAATGCTAATGATTCCTTGGTTTTGAAATTTAGCGCTCCTTAGCACCTCGATTTCGATTTCACGATTAACAGGTGGGAATCCCCGAGCTAGGCTATACCTGTGCCAGGTAACCGGTAACCAGTCACCAGGTGTAACCTTGAAGTGCAAGGGCGTACGTGTGTAGGTTGAGCCTGAGGCAAAACATTAAATTCAATGAATTCAACGAAAAGTTGATAAAAATTGAAACTGTTGACAATAGCAAAAATTGGTAAAGAGCTACTCTACAAACATCAAATTGTATTAATTTTGCAATGTTTAATAAAGTCTTGAATCTTTTTCTGATAAAATGTTATATTATTTTAGGTATCGTGAATAAATGTTACGGTTTTACCTTTTACGGTTTCTAGAATCTTCAATTACTGATGCATTTACAAATAAAATATTTACAATTTTTACGTGTAATATTTTATATACAATTTCTTTTTTCTATCTTGCTACATCTTTTTAAAATACTGCCTGAAATCTAAACGAAAATAAACAAAGGAGTTAACTTGTAAAAGGAAATTACTGAGAGCAAAATTTTACTCATTTAAATTTTAAATTTTGGTAGAGGCACTGCAAAATAATTAGAATATCAAGTTCCAGTAAGCAAAAATCGGATGCTAAAGTAATGTTATTCAAATCAGAGCAATCAATTCAATTTTATGGACAATTTTAAATTTTTAATGTCAAGATTAAACCATTTTTAATTAAATATTGACTACAAAGTATTAGAAATTTAATTTTAATCTAGCAAGCCTATAATTTGCAAAGAAAAAGTCTCAATAGTTGAAAAACAAGTCCATTCGACTTTGGAATTAGAAGGATATTTAATCGAATAAGTAAAAATGGTGGCTTTCAAACGTGTAAAATAGTGGGAAATATAATCTTGGTAGTCATTAAAAGAAAAAGTCAAATCCATAAATAGATAACAAAAAACGAAACAATTTGGGTGGAAAGTTTTTTGGTAAAATCTGACTTTTCTTATGAATCAACAAAGCGGTTCAACTTTGAACCAAGTAGTCGTATTTTAGACCCAAAAAAATTCATTTTGAATAAAAAATGTAATAACTGATATTATTTTAACCAAGAAAAGATTTTAATTTAAAATAAAAAGCTGTTGAATTGAACCAAAAAGGACAAATTTTCAACAACAGTTGACTTAAACCAAGATTTTTCAGCCAATAAAGACAAAAAGCTTCATCCAAAATGTTGAATTTCGAAGCCTAAGAGATGAGCTTTGTACGAAATAATTGATATAGTTTAATTTTTATTCAAACAATTACTTTTTAACCAAAAAAGATACATGTTTAACAATGCAGTTGCACTTATAACAAAGAAAACTATTTTCTACCAAATACATATATTTTCTATTCAATAGTTAAAGTTTCAACCAAGAAGATACATTTATTTTACCGGAAGACGAATTTTCAACAAAATTACATCAATTTCTGACCAAATTATCCGCTGAATATTTTGAGCAAATTATGTGGTGTTAGCTCAAAGGACCCCACACAATGTACATTAAAATCCGGAAAATTAATCGTTTTGTTTGAAAATATAACTTTCCTATTAGAAATTAAGGTATTATGTTAAAAATTCAACTGATTACTTGTAAATGAACCTTTTTGATCCAAATTTAAATGTTTTGTAGAAAATTCGTCTTTTTGGCTTGAAAAATCCAAAATTTCGTATAAAATTCAACAATGTTGTACCAAATCAACTGTTTTGTAGAAAATTAGTTTTCTTGCGTTATTGAAAACTAATTCTGCTCAATACAAATTGAGCTACCGCATTCATCAGACCGGAAATCTGAATAACTTCTAAAATTATTAATTTAATTAAAAAATTATCTTTTTTATTTTAAAAATTCAACTGTGTTTAAAAAATTTTTAAAAAGGTAAAAAATATAAACTAAAAATTAATCTAATAAAAGGACCCCGCACAATTTACATTAAAATCCGGCCCCTGCGAATTGGCTGAAATTGCAATATTATAGAATTTAAAGCATCCTGATCAAAAAATCCTAATGGGTACTAGTCCAAAAAATCAAAAGTTTTCGAGATAGGTGGGGCTGCACGAGAAAAATATGACCACAAGCGAATATAATGTCCCGCTTGAAACTTGAAGATTATATAGTCTTGTCTTAACTGACTGAACAAATAGCATGTCTTGCATTTGTTGGTTGGACTGGTCTACAGTCTTGTCTTAATTATCTGGACTAAAAAATATCTTTGGTAGTCCGGAATTTCTTTTTCATTGACTGGCTTTTCCTTTTATAATTGGACTGATCTACAGTCTTGCATTCATTGACTGAACTGTCTTCCACCTTTAATATTTCGAACAGTATTTACATGGCCAGGTCAGCGCCATGATTTCGCCTATTATTACCAGGACAGCGCCATTTTTTGCACTTAGTAGCTGGACTGGTCTTACCAGTGTTTCTAGTATTGTCTGTGATTGTGCTGATCACAGTTCATTGAAAAATCTGCACCTCATCTTCAAGTTTCAAGCGGGACATTAGATTCGCTTGTGGTCATATTTTTCTCGTTCAGCCCCACATATCTCGAAAAGTTTTGATTTTTTGGACTAGTACCCATCAGTATTTTTTGATCAGGATGCTTTAAACTATATTATATTGCAATTTCAGCAAATTCGCAGGGGCCGGATTTTAATGTAAATTGTGCGGGGTCCTTTTATTAGATTAATTTTTAGTTTATATTTTTTACGTTTTAAAAATTTTTTAACACATAGGTGAATTTTTAAATTAAAAAAATACTTTTTTGATTAAAAATGGGGTAGCTCAATTTGTATTAAGCAGCATTAGTTTTGAATAATGCAAAAAAACGAATTTTTTACGAAACAGTTTAAGTTGGTTATATTTTCGAACAAAAAGATTAATTTTCTAGCAAAAAAGACGAATTTTTAACAAAATTTTGAACCCAAACCAAAAATTTTTAACAAAAAAGTGTTGGATTTTCAACAACAAATATCTCATGTAGCACATTTGTTTGCCCCCCCCCCCCATAAGTGTAAGACAGCATAGACAAATCCTTGCACCCTCCTATCCTTCCAAAAGAATTTTACGTAATTTATGTACGGCCTCAAACCAATAGTTTTTAAAATAGATAACAATTTAAAAATAATTAAACATTGCACTTGTATAATTTTTTTTAAATATGCTTAAATCTTGAAATTTTTCAAAAATTAGGCTGCTACGACACTTTCCAGCAGGGATCCGAATGAAAATAAGGAGCATTTTTCGATATTTTCCTATTATTTCTGTAAATTCAATATAATTTACCTCCAAACTGAGCTAAGTATAAAAGAATTACAAAAAAAAATCAGCTACTGGGGCACTGACAAAATTGCGTTTCTTCAAAGTTTTACGTCGAAAGAAAAAAAGGAACGTAACTAAAGTTATATCTTCGTAGCCTAATTATCTTTTGATACTTTTTGAGGCTGGGCTTAGTTTGTAGCCAAATTATTTTAAATTTATCGAATAACTGGCAAACATTCAAAAATGCCCCTTAATTTTTTTCAAGTCCCTGTTTTCTACATTCATTAACATTTGTTTATGTTTTTCATCTTCAGTGAAAACAGCGTACTCAATAATACTCCTGCATTATGCAATTATCGTGATAAGAGCATTAAAAGAATGACACCAGAAGAGATCAGCGAGAATCGCCAATCGCACGTGACACCGACCTTTAGTAAAGAAAACCAGTCGCATCTTTCAGAAACCGGTACATGATTATCAAGATCAAATAGTACTCTTATTTGCTCAATGCTGTTTAGCTAACTTCATCTTACAAAATATTTAATCCTACATTAAATTATTTCTTGAAACACTTCGAAAAGCAGAAGATTAGCTTTGAAAAGTATTTTTACAATTAAAAATTATTTTCCAATGTCGGTATATTTTTTTGAAGCCTAGGGATATTCTAACCATTCAAGTTACTTAACAATTTGAGTTTAAAACCACAATCCACTTTTAATCAATCAATGGGCAGAATTTTTTGATTTTAAGATTTAGAAAGAGTTGAGATGAAAAAGTGTGTCTGGAATCTTGTAGGTTGAAATCTGAGTGACTGTGTACGTCTAATTACTCACCAGTTTCACAGAGTTAGCAAATTCTCCTACTTTACACTTTGAATACGAAGAACGAACTGCGTACGCAGCGTCCCAGCGAGGATTCTGATGTCCACTTAGTGACCCCCACTCCATTGTCCAGTATTTATGGCACCTCCCCCCGCCTTTCAGAGGTAATTTTTCTTCTGTTCTTCATTTGCATTAACTTCCCTCAAGGCTCAAACTTTGGAAAGACCCACCATCGAATATCAAAGATACAGATTTTTCCTGGTACAGATACAGGTCAGACCTGTACCGGCATTCCCCGCAAATTGATCATTTCTGAGAATCCAACGTCATTGCAGCTTTTTACAGTTTTAACGTGAACCTTCTAAATTGTAAAACATCAAAAATGATTAATTTAGAGGGTGACCGAAAAACTTCATATTCAAAATTCCCTGACTTTTCCCTCACCACATTGACATTCAAAGGCCAGCATTTTTTCGCTTGTAACATTTCAATAACAGAATCTTTTAGAAACGAAATAAAAAAATTTCAGCAGCAGGGTGGCGATTCTAAACAGGTCAAGATCTCGAATGTTAAGCACGGACGAGCGCGGTAAGTGCTCGGATGGGTGACCGGTCGTTACTGGCGGGTGGTTTTTGATGCAGAGGATGAATGAACAAATTTAAAATTAAAATAGATGGATTTTAAATTTATTTAATTCTTCCAGCTAGAAGAGTTTAATTTTCAACATCAAGCTATACATTTTCAGTAAGAAAGTTAATTTTCTACCCAGTTAGTGGAATTTATAATAGAAACAACAAATTTTATAAGATAGTTGGAATTTCACCAAAAAATTATTTGTCAACGAAAAAAAATGAGTTTCCAACAAAAAATATTATTTTTCCACCATAAAAAATTAGTTTTGCATTATAAAAGAAGAATGTTCCCTTAGACCTTTGTTATTTCACAGAAATAAAAAACTTATGATACCAATTTAAACAACCACTAGCAATTTTATTACATATTTTAAAAGTATTATAAAAAATCGAAACTCCTATTTTTGTATGGTAGGCTTCGCATCATTTTCCCTATTTCCTTCTTAACTCTTTTTTATCGTTTTTCCACTTAGATGAGAAACTTAATTAATAGAACCACTATTCAATGGTTGAAAATTCTTTCTTTTTTTTTTATTGAAAACTCTACTATCATATTTTTGGTTGAGAATTCGTCTTTTTTTGGTTAACAATCTTATTATTTGGTTAAAAATTTAATTATTTAAGCAGAAAATTATACTAGTAGGTTGAAAATGAACTTTTTTGTTGAAAATTCATATTTTCGGATTGAAATTTCAATTGCTTTTAAAGAAATTTGTTCATTCTTGACTTCAAAATTTAACAAATTGGATTAAATTTTGTTGGTTTGTTGACTCTAAAATCTTTTTTTATTTGACAAATAAATTATTTTGTTAAAATTTTATACTTTCTTGATGAAAGCTCTTTATTTAAAATTGGTATGTTTTCTGTTAGAAATATCAAAACTATTTCATTTTTCGTTAAAAATTTATCCTTTTTTTGTTGAAAATTCATCTAAAATACTTTGTTAAAGAATAATTTGTTTGATTAAAGATACATATATTTTGTTCAAATCGCAATATTTTTCTTGAATTTGTAGGAATTTATAGCGTTTTAATTTAAATTTAATATTAATATCTAGATTAATTTTATTTAAAACAATCCATTCCTCTATTTTCGAGAAAAATCTTCTTATTTTTCCTGTTATATTGCGGATTTACTTTCTCGATTGAATCGTTAGTGATTTTTTCATATTTGATGATGTCCTTCAAATTTAGAAATTTAGCAAATAAATCGTTCAGACAATATTTGGAATTGCTACCATAAAAAAAAAAATTCTTTCAAAACTTCTTATTTTTTAATGTCTTCAACTTTTGCTTATGACTCCTAAAAAATGAGTCAAAACCTTTTAAAAAGGAGGGATAAGTAGAAAATGATGAAAATTGTCGACTTTAGGTATTTTAGGGAATTTTTAAATTTTAAAGGCAAAAGGGAAATATAGAATTAGGTAATAAAAGGAGACGGACTCTCCGCAATTTAGGAATTCCTTAGAATGAATTATAAAATGTTTCACTTTTTTATTTATCTTTATAAGTGTTCATAACTTGTGTAAAAATGATACATTTGGAAATACATTAAAATGAATCACATAATGATTTTCAAAATGTATTATTTTTGATTATAACCAATTATTTCTCATTGTAACAAATAAGATCATTTTTTGATTATAATAAGTGTGCATTGTAAAATAAAAATGACAAACTTATTAACCTAATTGCTTCAACTCCAGGTATCTCGGCTTGCGTAAAGCAGGTCATGATTTTTACATATAAATTTTCCTACTGTTTATGAACTAGGTATTTCCTGTAATTATTATCAAAATAATTTAAAATTCTGGAAATAAAATAGTCTATCGTGCAACTAACAAATTACTATAACTATAAATTTTCTCAAACGAAAAGAAATTAATTTATTAAGTAAAAAATTACTTTATAACACTTGTTTCGAGATTTAGTTATTTTAGAAGTTGAAATAAATTTGGCACCAAAGTTATTGGAAATATGTGTGAAAGATCAAAGGTTGGCGCATTACGTAATTATGTACCGAAAGATTATTTTGCATAAATTTAACTAAAGATTTGGAAAGCATGTGACATAATCGAACTGCCAGAAACATCAATAGGCACGCTCGTAATATACTTTAACCAGTATGAATAATTTTCAAAAAACTTTTTTAAAACATAGCATCAATTGTTTAAAGTAACTTTATGAACTTGCAATTAAAAAATTTCATTAAATAAATTATATAAAGGATAAGATTATCTTCAAAGTAGAGAAAATAAGTTCCTGTAAAATTACGCCTCTCGTATGCACTTTCTGTCTTCGCATACAACAATTCCATATAACTGATTTACCATCATTCTCAAAGTATTGCCAAGTATATCATAGTAGCAGTTTTGTAAGAGACACGAAGATAAGAGATAACTCTGTTATTGGAATTAGTAATGAATTTAGCATGAAACTAATTGAGAATCCAGACTTTTAAATTAAAACATTTTCATATTTTATTCAGTGATCTTTTTATTTTTTAAATATATTTACAAGAACAAAAATAATCCTGGTAAATGTAAATAGTTACTTCCTGACAAGAAATCTTATTAACTATAAATGTTATATGCAATATAATAATAAGATTTTAATATGAAGGAATTATATCTAGTATCACAAAACGCACGACGGATTACAATAGTTTCTATGTATTGTGCGTTTATAATCACTCATATAAAATTCTGTTTAGCTTTTAAAGCCAAAGAGAAATATAGAAAAAATCTAGTTAACCAAGATTTTAAAATCTCGCCATAAATACACAAATAAAGTTAGTAGACTAGATCGAACTCACTCGATTGAAACTGATTCGCGATGGAAGATTACAAAACTCCATAATTAGCGAGTTGTTGATCAATCCACAATCTGTGTTGAGCGACACTCGCATAGACTGCAGGATTTGACGTGCCACATCCGATACCCCAGGACACTACTCCGACCTAGAATGTTTATGAAAAAGGCAGTAAATTTAGTTAGAACATTTTCAAGAATTTCAATAAAAACCCAATTAATTATATGATTTTCAATTTCGCTCTTTCAAAATATAATATCTGCTATTAAATAGAAGCTTTGAATGATTAAAAATTGGACTAATCAAAACTAAGCACTGTGAATTACAAATTTGATTAAAAATTGCACATTTAAATTTAGAACGTTTTAGATTAGCGGGCAACTCAAAGTTAATATTTAAAAATTCAAGTAAAAAAAAAATTAGGTATTAAAACTGCAGAGTTTGAAAGTTGCAAATTTTATTAATTGAAAATTTCAAATTTAAACTTAAAATATTTGAAACTTTTTAAATGGAAGGATTCCAAACTTTGTTTAAAACTGAACACTTCATAATTGTGAAATTAAAACGCCTTTTATATTGGATTTTTTTTTTAATTTACAGCGTCTAAAATTAATATTGTTCAAATTGTGATTTTTTCCAGCTTAAATCATTTTCCAATTCGAAACAGCTATTTTTGAACATTTTCACGTGATATAATTTTGAACGCTTAAATTTTAATCTGTTTCATTTTGAACATTTCACTTAAAACTGTTAAATTAGAAAGCATTCAATTAAGATTATTATCAATTTGTCGAAGTCGTGAAATTGGGAAATTTGAAACTTGAAATTATTAAAAAAATTCAAAATAACTGATAAATTATAAAGAGTTATTCCGAGATTTCAAATTGCTTAACTATTACGTAACAAAATAGATGAACTTTTAACTGAATAGTTGAATTCTCCATTAAAAAGATGAGTCTTCACCAAGAAAATTAATTGTATAACAGGAAAGACCAACTTTTAACAAAATAAATAAAGTTTCAACTAAAAAAACTATCAAAAGTTGGGTTTTTAACTCAAAAAGACAATTTTTCAGCCAAACATGGAATAGTTAAAATTTCAGTTAAAACAATTTTTCAACAAAAAGATGAATCTTCGACAAAACAAATGAGTTCTTAACAAAAAATGTAATAGATGTTATTTCCACCATTAAGCCACCGGCAATCGGAAGACCTAGGTTCGATAACTTAAAAAAAATTATTGAAGCCAACAAACAAAATTTTTTTAAACATAGTAGTTCCAGTTTCAACTAAACAGTTAAATTTTCAATTGAAAAAGAGGAATTCTCAACAAGAAATGTAATAGTTGATAATTCAACAAAAAAGATTTTCATTTTAAACTGAAAATAGTTGAATTCAACAAGAACACATTAATTTCTAACTAAAAACATGCATTTTTAACCAAAAAAGATAAAATTTCTAAGATGAGATGAATTTTTTGTTTAATTCTAAAAAACGGCTAGCTGAATTTCCAAAACAAAAATATGAATTTTCAACAAAAAAGGTAATTTTTAACCAAATAATTGAATTTTTTACCAAAACAAATGAATTTTTAAATCAGGAAGAATTAATTTTTAACCAAATAATTGAATTTTCTATCAAAACAAATGAATTTTTAAATCAGAAAGAATTAGTTTTTAACGAAAAAGTTAAATTAACTTTAACTTTAGTTTCTCGCAAATTTCCTAGCTCTCTCGGTGTTTCCCTGACTTTCCCTGACCTGTGAGAATCCTTTACAAATGTAATATTTTTTGATATTTGAGATAATAAAATTATAAAAAATGAACAATAAAACTAAAAATGAAAAATTATCAAATTGCATTTCTTTAGAATTACGCATTGTAAGCTAAATGATTCCATACTTAAATATTAAAAATTGAATTCAGTCTGTGATAAAAATGAAGAGCGTATGGTAAACTATTACATTAAGAAAAGTAGGTTAGAAGTTCTAATGTATTTCATATTACACTGCAAATTATATTTTCCGTTTCATCCTATCAAGTAACTTACAATTTTCTAAGAAATTAATTAAAAATGAATATCTACTTTACCTGCACATATTGCTCAGTGGAAGTTAAACAAACCAAAGGACCTCCTCCGTCTCCTCGACAAGTGTCTCTGCTTTCTTCTCCTCCAGCGCAAATAAAACTTCCATGAAGTTGAAAATACGGTCCTAATCTTGTTTTCCTCAAACGATTTTGGCAATCTTCATGATCAATCAATGGTAGGTCGATTTTTCTCAAAATGCTCTGATACTGTCCTTCTGCACCTACACATAAAAATATTAATAAAAAGAACAGGTTGAATCAAAAGTTCTAAATCATATTACCGGGTGGTCACTCAAATAAAAAAATGTCAAGTCTTTTTCCCGATTTTCACGGTCAAAAATTACATTTTTCACGGTTTACTTTAAAAAGTTTATAATAATAATTATTCCATACCAATTTCTTTATAAAATACATTTGAAAAAGAACTTCACATTTTATAACTCCAAGGAAAAATATATAAAGTATATTATTGTAAGTTATTTCAGGCCTCACAGTTCAAAATACTCTCGAAACTGGGGAAATATGGTGATTTCTAAAAAAATATAGGGGAATAATATGTGAATAAACTCTTTTAAATAGCAATATTATTGAATTTTCAAACAATAAATACCGGATTGGCCAACCAAAAACAGGAAAATTCACAAACAAAAATCTAATATTTAATATTCTAACCACAAAAATATTTTAATTTTAATTTTAAAAAAGTTGAAATAATAGAAAATAAGACTTTTCAACCAAACAGCTATAATTATTTCTAAACAAAATAGTTTAATTACTAACCCAAAAAGATTAATTTTATACATAACAGTTATATTATAAACCAACGAGATGAATTTTCAATTAAAATATTTACATCCACTTTCCGGGTGATATTTTTAGATGTTCTTGAAATAAAATAAAAGCTTAAATTGTCGAATAAATTTAAATTTAATTGACTTTTGAACTTGATTGTTTCAAACTGAAGTGCTTTCAAAGTTAAATGTATTTCTATTTTGGAAATTACCAAATGCACTCCGTCCCCATCCAGTGGCATAGCATCTAGTTCCTGCAGCAAAAACTTTCCCTTGTTGTGGTAAACAAATTGGCATGATATTTATCGAGTAGGGGACAGACGTTTGCAAAATGAGAATCGCCACATCGTGATATAATGCAGCATTGTAGTACTGCGGATGTCTAACTAGAGTTTGAATTCGTGCTTCTTGGAAGGGCAGTGGTTCATTGGTCGTATTCGTATCCCATTCGCCAAAACGAGCTATCAAAGTGTTGATTTCTCGGCTGAAAAAATTATTTTTAGTTCAAACAGGATCGTCATAGCGTGAATTCAAGTTTTCAAAATAGAAATTTAAATTTGATTAATTCGAAACTAAACTTCGAAGTGAAGCATAAAAAGTGGGAAAACACCAATTTTTAAACGCTTAACATTAAATATTTAAAAAATTGAACATATTATTTAAAGGTTCCATATTAAATGATTTGAAAATTAGATGCCTGCCAAATAGAAAAAATCTGGAAATAAACCATTTTTCAAAGTTTCAAATTCAAATCTTGAATTTTTGGACGTTAGCGATTTTTGTTGAAACCTTAAAAATCCAAGAAAATCTTAGAAATCCTTTTAAAATTTATTGAATGCTTAAATATACATAGAAATCAATCTGAATCTCTTAAAATTCTTTAAAATATATTGAAGTCTATTAAAATATTCATCGAAATCGTAATCTTTTGAAATCTCTCAAGATCCTTTAAAATCCCGGTAAATCATCGAAACATCTTTAAATCGCTTAAAATCATTTGAAAACTTTTAAACCCTGAAATCTTTTTAAATTCCTTTAAATCTTGGAAATTTCATTAAAATCCTTTGACTATCGAAATTCGTGAAAATACTTCGGTATAAAATGTAATCCTTTAAAATCCCGTGAATTACTTCTAATTATTTCGAACCATCCAGTAAAATCTCTAAAAATCTGATAAAACTCCTTAAAATATTGTAAAATCCCGTGAAAAAATATCTTCTCTGAAATTGTACTAAATAGATTCTTTGAACACATGAAATCTTTTAAAAACATTTGAAATCTGTGAAACCTTTCGTAATCCTTCGGAATTATTTGAAATGCCCTAAAACTTTCATATCCCCTTGAAATCTTTAAAAATTCCTTGAGATCTCAAGTATACTTTATTATTACTCAAGTAATACTTTTCAGTCTTTTGAAATTCCTCTAATTGAAACCCGTGTTTTCAGCGAAAATAATTGATATATTTTTAACTGTTGATACAATTATTAATGAAGATTATTTCAGTAGTTAGGATGGAATTAGTATAATTTTAAGAGGCATAAAATAAGGAAAATAATTCTTACTTCTCCACGCAATGTCCAGCTGTAAGAACCGCCCTGGAATTAATCATAGATGCACCACAAAGGAAAGCATCATTTTGACCAGGAATCCGAAGTAATAAAGCGACCATCCATGGAAACTCTGCAAAATAGGTGTTTCCAGAGAGGGCTGGGTAGGGTTGAGCTGCAAACAAAAATGGATAGAAAAACAGTTTTATTTTAAATAATATTATCTTCCAGAACACAGGGATTACAGTGGAACAATACGCAGTTCAATTTTTGGTCAAAAATAGGATTCTTCTCAAAAAAGGGGGATTAAAACGGGATTTCCTTTATTACTAAAAAAATGTTATATCCTATATTTGTGTAGTCATTTTAACGCTTAACAAAATTTGTTTAACTAGACTGGCAAAATCGATTGAACAATTCAGCACTTTTTACTGATAAAAATACACCAAAAAGGATTATAGAGGAAACAACCAAAATTAGATGAACAATAAGATTAAAAATGGTTCGTGTTTGACTTTCAAAAAATGTATTTTTATCAGATTACAGGTTTTGATTCCTTATTCTCATCAATTTTTATAGATGCAAACTGAATAAATAGTAACAAATAAGAACGTGAAACTATTTTTGGTTGAAAGTTCATTCATTTTGGTTGAATATTACATTATTTTCGTAGAAAATTTAAGTACTTGGTTGGAAATTAACTTTTTCGTAGAAAATTTATATTTTTTGGTAGAAAATTCTACTGTTGTGTAGACAATTCGTCGTTTTGGCTTAATAATTTTTTTTATTGTATGAAAAATTAACGCATTTGTTGTTAGTTCGCCTTATGTAGATGAATTCAACTATTTTTTTACTGAAAATAAACCAATTTTCTGTTTGATACATCATCTATTACATTTTTCGTTGAGAATTAATCTGGCATGTTGCAAAATTTTGTTAATTGGTTTACGAATTAATTATTTTGTTGAAAAATCAAAAATTAAAAAAGATCATCATTTATGGTTGAAATCTAAATTTTTTTGTAGAGAATTCAAGTTTGGCTTGGAAATTCAATGTTTTGGTCTATATTTCATCATGTTAATTGAATTCAACTATTTTTTATTGAAGATAAACAAATTTTTCGGTTGAAAAATCAACTATTACATTTTTCGTTATATTTTCGTTACATTATTAATCAGATCAAAATTAATTATTTTGTTGAAAAATTAATTATTCCGTTGAAAAATGAACAATTTTGTTCAAATTCAACATTTTGGTTAAAATTTAACTTTTTTGTAGAAACTTAATTCTTTGGCAGGAAAATTCAATTTTTAGTGCAAAGTTTCATCATTTTATTTAAAAGTTCATCTTTTTGGGTTCAAAATTTTTCTGTTTTTCAGAAAACTGAACAATTTGATTAAAAAATCAAGTATTTTGTTAAAAATTAATCTGTTGTATTAAATGAACTATATTGTTGAAAAATGGACAATTTAGTTAAAAATTAATCGATTTTTATGACAATTTATGTGATTTGCAGGAATTTCGTTTGCTTGGCTTGAAAATTAAATTTTTTCATTGAAATTTTAGTTAAAAATACATAGGCTTTGTTGTAAATGTAACTGTTTTGTTAAAAAATCCTCTTTTTGAGTTGAAAATTAATTTTTTTTTAAATTTAACAATTTGGTGGAAAAATCGTATAGTTTGCATGAATTAAAATAATGTTTTAATAAAAAAGAAAACCATTTTGTTAGAATTTCTAATATTACTTTTTCTTTGAGAATGTATTATTTTGGTTAAAAATTCAACTAGACTGAGTTAGAAGTTCAACTTCTTTCTTAAATTTGGTTTGTTTGTTAAAGATTTATCATCTTACTTGAAAATTCATTTTTTTGTTCAAAAATTAATGTTCTTGGTTGAAAATTCATCTTTTTGGTTGACAATTCCAAACTGATAAAGTAGATATTTCGGGTTTCAATCGTGTACAGAACTACAAATTTTGCCAACGTTTCGTGAACATTGCAGTTCACTTATGTTGTTCTTATGTATACTCTTTACGATGCCTGTAATTGAGGCGCCGGATGCAAAAAGGAGATATAGAATTATTTTGCTGGAGTGGGGAGGCCCCTAAGCTCCTGAAAAT
>JAAAKG020084423.1:0-16643 GCA_010014905.2 Druon quercuslanigerum | reverse complement strand
GAGGGTTAAAATATATATATATATATATATATATATATATATATATATATATATATATATATATATCTTGAAGTTTTTTGTTTTTTAAATATTATATGTTATTTCAAAATCTAATAGAAGATCTCCAGATAATTAGATATTCTTCAGATGATTAGATACGAAATCGCTCATTTAATTTTCGCAGAATATTCAAGAGAATTTCAAACTTACACTTGAAGGTAATTTTCCACAAAACCATGTTAGTTACGCTTTCTTCAAACCCCGTTTTATCGGCTTCAAAATTCTTTTAAATGCTATTGCACATTTTCGGCAGAAAAAAGCTCATTTTTATATTGTGTAAAACTGCGAAATACGTAAAAACTACTAGTGCCCTTCGATTTATTAATTTAAAAATTATTATTATTCTTAAACAATTATCTATTGTTCTTTGTCCTATAAGTCTCACAATAATTTCACGATAAAACAATTTTTTTTACTTCTTACATATTATTAAAGTTGTAATCAAAAGTTTGATTTAATATTAATGATTTCATGAAACTCGATGAGGTACTTCGTGTGAAAATCAGTTAGGAAATAAAAAAAGTGTTGGTAGGCAGGAATCTGGTCACGTGACCTACTCGTCACATTACCTTAAAGCTCTTATATGATCTTACTAATATGCTTTCTCTAAAATTCTTCCAATAGCATAAATTTAAGTGTATACTTATCATACTACTTAAAGCTCTCTTAACTTTACGGGACACTGAGTTACACTTTAAAAAGCACTGCGGTGTTATGTTTTGAAAATACCGTAAGAAATTTGAATATTATTTTTTTCATAAACAATAAACAAAAAAAACAAGCCACCAGAAAGCATTAAATAAATTAATAAATTATTAGGATTCCCTTGCGATTTATTTATACCCACTGAATTAGTAATTTTATACTAGTAAGCAGATTATTAGAATTCCCTTATTATTTCATTTATTAGCATTAATCTTACCATTTGGTACATGGTAGAAAGTGAAAAAATTACAAATTCAACAGTCACATACAATGCTACTAATTACATTAGTACAATTTTTACTAGTTCGGATATGAAAAGAACTTCAGGATGTAAAAATGCTTAATTTAAGGCCTAAGAAAAAGTAGACTAGTATTAGTAAGGACAAACCTTATTCTATCGACTTCTTTTAAACTATTTATTCAGGAATGTAAAATAATGACCTTTCGGAATCAGACCGATTCTCTCGTCAAATTACCTTAGATTATTTCGCAGAAATTTGTAGATAAAATGGAGAAATTATGAGACGCTAGAAATTAAAATTATAAGGATGACGGGTATGACCTTATAATTTTAATTTTTAACTATTCGAAATTTTCCGATTTTATGCATAAAATTCTGCAAAATAAGCTACTCTGATGAGGGAATCGGTCTGATTTCGAAACGTCCTTAATGTAAATTGCTGAATAAATAGTCTGGAAGAAGTCAATGAATTTGTAGTTGTATTATTTTTTTGTTAGGCTGAAGAAGTTAATTTCTAAGGAACTGTGGTTGAAAACCTATTATACTGTTTTAATTTAAGACCTCGGTGAAATAGAGGTCTATGAGCGGGTCATTCTCGCTGCTCGGATATTATGTAAGTCTTAAGCATGATTACGTATGCTTTTAGGTGACACCACTTTACTGGTTACGGTCCTGTAATTTTTTTTATCAAATGATAAACCGTGGCTAAAATCGACTTCATTAGAAGTACTCGTGCCTGCCTGTACGGTTGACCAGCGGAGATAAAAACTGTAGATTCCTCCCGCATTCATCCGGATTTTTCAACAGTCGAGTTTAAAGACGCACATTCGACCCTACCCACCAAATGCCCACAATCATCCTCTGGGTCCAAATTTCCGCTCGGAATTTCCTAAAAGTCACCTATCTTGTTGTAAATAAATCAATTATTAAAAACGTAACCGCTCAATCAATCTTAAAAAAAAAATTTGAAGATTAATCATTCCTTTTTCCAATTTTAAAATCAATTATAGTACTAATTTATTTGAAACACATAAGAATTCAACCGTCTAAGTCTAATACAAAAAAGGCTTTGTCAAAAAATGGTAACAAAAACCTCCTTGTCACACATGATCGACGTGACTATTCTATAAATATACATATAAAAAGAAAAATTGATTTTTCCATATATTTACTTTTTGCCTTTGAAACCTGGACATAATTTTTCTAATCTATTATATATGTTCTAGTAAGTAGAGAAAAGCAATATATAATTTTTATGATGGCAGAAAGTTTTTGCACAAGGTGAATTACTACATTTTTGTTATTTAAGAGTTTTGATTCTGAATTGGATTTTTTGTTTAAATCTGATTAACAAATCGAAGCTCTTCACTTCGGAAACCTAATATTTCGTTTCGGCTAAACTACTTTTTCACTAAGGACATATATTCAAAAAGGTTCATTTTCAGTTACATTGTGGTAACTTAAACCCTTTTCCTAGTAGAAAAAGCCCCCTATTTCCCCACCTGAACGACCTGAATAAGAAACAGCTGGTCGCCTCATGAGGATTACGGAAACCTTATAAATTTCATATAAAATAATAGTTCAGCGATTGTCAATTCAATTCCATCTGGAGATTCGGTAAACATTGAATATTATTTTGAATATTATGTAAAGACTCTCCATCCAGGTAAACTGCTGGATAATTATGGTGTATATCAATCGGTAATAAAGCCATTTTCATAGGATTATTTAAAATAAGTGACTTCTACAAATACAATTATATGTTTATTGCAATCAACTTCTCAATGTTTAGAAAGAAAGTTTTATACAATTAGTTTCAGAAACACGCTCGCATTAATTGACACATAAATAGGAAATACAGGAAAGATAGATAAAAAATGTCTACTGAATCGAAAGAAATAGAACGAAATATAAATAGGTTTATCGAATTTGATGTTGAGGCTTTAATCATTTTGGAAACGCTCTTTTACCTATTTTTATCAATAAAACAGTAAAAATAACATCAAATTTTTCTTATTTCAATTCGAAACATAAAGATATGTTTAATACTTTTTTATACAACAAGCTATATTCGTAAATAGAAAGTATGATTAATCTGATAAGGAAGGTTGCATAAATATATATTTTTTAAATGTAGCTGCTTATTTCAAAAATAAACGTCCCTTTTTCTGTGTTCACTCATCTGCATCAAAACATGATGAAATCTTCTCCTAAATTATGTAATATCTTCATAATTCCAGAGAATTATTTTTCATTATTTAGCGAGCTGCTTCAAATAGATGACTCACTCACTTTCCAATAACGAGCAGGGCCTGCGAAATACTTGAGCGTATTCATGAAGCCAACTAGTCACAACTGCAATTAAACATAATAATATAAAAACAGTTTGCGCTTATTATACAAAAAATGTTCATAAATTTACAATAATCGATAAATAAAATTCCAGTTATTTATAAATGCCATCTATTCGTAAAAGTTTTCTAATACATCGAATTGAGAAACAGCTGTAAGAGTTCGGGGAGGTGCTTACGCTCGTGTCGCTTGCTACCAAGATCCTTTTGGGCTGTCTGAGTTTAAAAATTATTTCTATTTAAAGAAACCATTTAATAAACTTCACGATGAAAAAGAACTTGCTTTAAGTTTTGAACCCAAAATTATATGTAGAATATTTATTTGTTACAGAAAAAATATTTATTTATTAATTCTTTGTTCATTATAATATATATTTATACAAATATTCATCATATTATTATATTTTAATCTCCTCTCAATGAAAGAATCTTTCTGTATTAAAATGATTAATTATTAATAATATAATTTATAAACTATTAATTTACAGTATTATAATTTCCAAACTAATAATGTTCCTTAAATTACGTATAAAAATAAACAAAAGTATGAAATGTTAAAAGGCATGCATTAATATGCTATATACAATTTCATTTCATTTGAAAATGTACAATAAGTGGAGATATTATCAATATAATCCGAAATCACAATGTTATGAAGCTGAAGAGCCCCCAGGAAGGTGAGCGTTTGATACGCCTTTACGGAAATGGTGCAAGAACGACACTAGGAGAAATCTAGATCAGAGAGAGCGGTGCATCACAGAAAATCAACAGTTTTTCTCTGATCAATCTTGACTCTTCCAAGATACTTCAGTAACTACCAACCTTCCGCCCAAACCAGAAGAGGTCGGAGCATATTGTAGAGAAGTCTACGAAGTCCAGCACCTACTAAAAGAAGATTCAACTAACATAAATAGCTTTAAACGACTGTGCAATGCCCTTCTAACGTCTGAGGAAAAACGCTCACCTATCACTACCAAGAAGATGAAAAAAAAGTATTAACAGACATCAAGAACTATTCCGCTCGGGAAAAACATGGTATCAAAACCTTCTAATCAAAGAGTTTCCTTGAACCCACCAGCATGTGGCCCGCACCTGATATCTAAAGTCGAAAGAGCCCATTCCAGAGTTGTTGGTAGAAGGGCGCACAGTACTTCTTTCAAAGATGTGCAACTAATCTGACCGAAGAATTACAAGCCAAGATTTTGCGGACAATCGAACCTGTGTGTCAGGAAATATATGAACAGCGCAACTGAAGCGAAGGTATAAGGATGTCGGGAGAGCCGACTCATCGGCATGGATTGATTACCGTTAAGTTTTCGATTCGATTTCCCCCAGACTTATCATTTGTCTTTGAGCAAGCTTAAAACATCTCAGAGAGATGTTTTTCAGGTCGACAACATGAGCCCACTGCTCTTTTGCCTTCAATTATTGCAACTATCTCTCGCCCTTCACCATTCCGAAGGGAAGTTTTGCGGAAAACCTAGAAATCAACATCATGAGTTCACTCATTTTTTTTAGATGGATGATCTTAAGATCTATATGAAAAACAAAAAGCAACTTAAGCTAACTCTAGGGATTATTGGAGAATACTCTCAAGAGAATGGAAGCCGCATTCAGAATGTGACATCTCTCAAGGATACGCTCCGAAGCAGATACAAACGTCTCATCTGGCAGATTTGGTCTTCCGAACTGTCAGCGAGGACCAAAGTATCTGGAAGAAACATGATTGCCGCCCTAATAGAACTTTTCGTTGGGAGTAGTTCCATGAACGAAAAACATGTTCAGATTCCTTGATATCGGGACACGAAAGTTTATGCACATGAACAAAAACATGCCCTTTAAATCTTCTGTACAGCGACTATACATCTTACGCCGTCAAGAAAGTTGCGGAATACTGAATCTTGAACGTCTTCACAACAGAATTATTATGTGTACAGCACATATAGTTGCAAATGGACAAGAAGCACTTCTTAAAATGGTCAGGAAGTACAAAGAAGTGGGAAAAGGAGCATTTCTTGTACAAAGCATCAGAGCTGCTGAAACACTCGGCCTTGACTTTAATATCGGGGGTGACCAAAATACATCAAATCGTATCTATCTTGAGTACTCACTTCTGAAAGCACGGATTAAAAAAGCACCGCAGAAAATTTTTTGGAAGTACTTTTTCGAGAAGGGGATGCACAGCATCTACCACATAAATGAGGAGGATAAGTCGTATAATAATGTCGATAATGTCGTATTAACTAACGTTTTCTTTTCTTTAATCATTAACTTTGGCATGTCACTTTAGCCTACTGTCACTAAATTTTGAGCCAAGATATTCCCGATGATACCTGCAGAGCGTGTCATGCATGCCCCGAGCATTTTGGATGCATACTCTTTTGTGTTCAAACTCATGCTGGAACGACGTAAATTAGGAGGAACAGTGCGATACTAAGAGTGCTTTATTACCATATCCGTAATACCTAAACGATCTCGAAGTCTCTAAACGACTCAAGGGAAATAGAGTCAATTGTCGAGAGTGACAAGTGTCACATATTTGTAACTTCATATTCTCGACAATGTTTTCTGTCGCATAAGTGTAACCACCTGCAATGTGGCTTGTGAGTAAAAAGGTCTCCTTTCCCCTCGCTACACAGGCCTGATCTAAAAGTTGCATTTTTTCTACTTCTAGACTAATTTTTTTCTTCCCTTTTCTTCAGATATTTAAGAGGAGGTTATATTTTGTAGTTTGTAGTTTTCACTTGCAGTGGCAACCGCTTTATCCCCTTTTTTGCCCACCGTCGATGACCTTTAGTTCGCTAAATAGGTCTGTACAAATTTTACAGCCCGATCAAGAAGTGATTGTCTGTCATTGTTTTGTTTAGCACCTTCTTTCATTAAAACCTCAATGGCAGTTGACTGTACATAAGGTGCAACGGACGTAAAGTTTCGTTTCGGCCCGCTCGCGAAGTCCGCATACGTAGGGATCATTGAGCTGAAGTGAGCCACTTTTAGACCGCTATACTAGCATGAAAAAGCCAACTTTTAAATTGTGTTAGATAAAACCTTATTTAAACCCGTATATGGAATTATGTTCTTATTTAAAACTATATCTTTACTGAAAATATATCATGAATTGTATTCAACTTATATCTGATTGATTTTTTAATATTTGAAATAAAAAACGTACTCCATTTTTCTCCAGAAAGTACTGGACATGCTCCATGCATAGTTAAAGTGTCTCCTTCTCCATTTCGTTTAAGATTGTACCAAAATACTGCCATACCTTTTTTAGGAAATAAGGTAATGTTTAACCTCGGGAAAACTGTAGCACCTCCTTCCGTTACGGTATTCATCTAGAAAACAAATTTCTTTTAGAGTTGGACATATCAAACATCATCAAAATTCAATTTTAGTTTTACACCCTTTTTTCCCGGAATCAAAAAAGCATTATGTTAAAGATGGCAAGGATTGCCTCTATTATAATGATATGCCAACTAAAACACAGAATAAGGTCTGGCTATTTCGCGTTGATAAGGAAGATGATGCACTGGAAGTGCGAAATTCAAGAACAGCAGAAAAAAGAACGATCGTGGTATCAAGATGTAAAATTATGAGAGAACGATAATCATCAGCGCATCAGAGTAGAACTTCTCAATATAGAGTAACAAAGTGTAAACATTGGTCTCGGAAACCAGAAAGACACCAGTCATTTTTTCTGTTAGGACAATACGCATTAGCATTGAAACACGCGTTATTTCATCGTCTTGTTTTTATGATACATGAAAAAAAAGTTAGGAGCAACTTTCTAGAGCTTTTAAAAACAGATAATTTTTGTCTCATAAACATTGGCGGTAGAAGGCTGGCTAACGAACTTGACCTGTCTTTTCGAATAACAAACTAGTGTGCAACAGTAAAATTTGAATTAGAAAATTCGTTGAAAAGTTATCGCGTCGTCAAACAACAGACAGACAGGTCTACAGGCAGACATTTTCGTAAAAACTACTTTTTCTGACTCTAGGGGTCTCAAGACGTCGAGAATTGCCGAAAGCTGGATATTTCCAAATTCATATGAATCTTAACATATTTCATCGTAGATTATGAAAATGTAAAAATATATATTTTTTTAGATTGAACAAAATTTTTGTGTCTGCACAGATCATAAAAGTTGCATAAAAGTTGTCTATGCAGATAAGGTTGGAAAATTAAGAATAGAGCTTTAAAAAATCAAAAAAAAAATTTTAATGTTAATCTTTTCATGTGATACAAATATAGTCTTTTTATTTATTCATAATTAATGATTAAAACAGAATTGTCTGAAAGTTGACACCACAGCTTTTCAACTGATCTCTACGTTTTGAGATCCCCTGATTCCGAAAATGAAGTTGTTGGTCATGTAGGTTTTATTTATCGAAAGTATTATACAGAACATCGAAAAATGCAACGTTTTAACTAATGCACGACGCAAAATATGAGAAAAATTTGTTGGAACAATTGTAGCGTTTAAAAATTCCTAAAAAGATTTCTTTTTGCTATTTCTCGATATGAGAAATTCGAAAATTCCAATCTTATCCGAAAAGACGCGGTATACGTAAAAAATCTAAAAGAAGACTTGTTGGATTTTTTTATTTATCTAGAAAGACTGATATGAAAAATCCTGTTTTTAGCATAGTAGCTCAAGATAGGAAAGAATGTCTTTGAGCAACTTAATCTTTAATAGAATTTTTGAGTTGGCATTCTTTCTCGAGAGAACATCTTCGAACCTCATTCCCACCCTTATAGGCTGTACGAATAATCTTCTTTAGTTATGGTTTGCTTAGCATAGTGACACAATTGTGGGTTAAATAATTGCTTAATTACGATTTTAGAAGCTAATAAAAATGCAAGTACAATACTGTAAATTAAATTTTTTAAATCCCGTTTCTAAATTATTAGCGTATCAAAAAATAAGGTTCAAAAGTTTTGCTTAGTTGGATGTCCCTTGAAACAGATAGTTAGTGCCAGTTTTCTTTCAGAAGTTAACCTTCTGCGATGTTTTCTACTCTCCTATGTGAATATTCAAGATACTATTCAATAGAGTTCACCTTCGAATTATTAACGATCTGGAAAAAGGTATGCATTCGAATAAAATTAGAGCAGAGTATCATTAAAGTAAAGGCAATTTATTCAAAAGGGTAATATCTAAAAAAGAACAAATCCAGGAAATCAGAAGTGCCAAAAAAGAAGAGGGTTAATTTTGTTAACAAATAAAAAATAAACTAATACATTGTAAAAAAGTTACGTCATTTTACATCTACCAAGAAAAATGCAATGGACTTTCAATTAAGGTGAAGGTTCTATAGTCAACTGGGAAAGCGGAATCTCAATCTTTAAAAGAATCCAAATCCAAATAAACGTGTTTAAATTGAAAAAGAATGCTATGCCAGAACCAAACATACCTTTAAATAAAGGCCTTTTAATTGCATTAGGGTGCACGAGAATCTGTGATTGAAGCGCAGTTAAAATTTTGACTACCGCAAACCAATGTAAGTCCATGTCATCAATTAGGAGAAAGCGTGTTATTGTACGTCAGAAGGTTGCCGAAGATATTAAAAATTCATTCATACCGAAGGTTCCTTTGCCTATTCACTGGGATCGACAATTTTTACCGGATCTGACCTCAAATAAACACACAGACAGATTGGCAATTTTGGTGCCAGTTGAAGAAATCGAGAAAATTTTTCGGCTTTTAGCAATTTATTTAGGCACAGGAGAATCCCAGGCTAGTGCCGTACGCGAGGCAATGCCCTTCCAGCGGGACGAACATTAAATTGTGCCAGGAGTCTCAAATAACATGGGATTCCGGCTGCTGTTGACTTCCGTCCTATGGTCAGAATCGACGTGGCGCCTAGCCAAATAGTAGTAGATATTTAAAATATTTACGCATAGATTTAAAAAAGATTTCATAAGATTTTAAGATATTATTTTAGTAGATTTTTCAACCCTTAAAAAGTATATCAAGGGCTGACTTGATTGGACAAATCCTTTAAAAGTTAGCGTGGCTACAACATGCAGGTAACCATACACACAGACAGACATAGATACAGACATAAAGATATACAAGCACCGTAAAAATGTTATGATTTTCGGTCTCTGTGCGTGCCGCAATGTAAAGATCCGTTAAAAACCAGGGATCGAAAATTTGGAGGATTATATCATGTAAACATCTAAAGCAAGCGTTTCGCTAAGTCCCTTACCGCAGGCATTAAACTAAGTGTATTGAAAAATCCCTTAGTTGTTTATTCACCCTTACACTCACTTTTCTATCTTTATTAGATTTTGTAGGCTTTAATGTTTTTAAAAGGTAAGCATTTACTCCATACTCTTTCAAAACTTTTTAAAGCCTAACTGTGTCGACCTTGCCGAAGGCTTTTTATACATCGAGAAATAAAAACAAAACTTTATTGTCTATTCCTAAACCTTTTTCTGTGATCTGTCTCAAACTTAGTAAGCTGCTAGCTCTATACTTGCTGCAGTTATCTTTATCATCCTTTCTCTTAGAAAGAGAAACGAAAATCAACTTTTTTCAATAATTTTGATGTTCCCTATTCTTAGCTACTACTTTCTTTCCTTATCTTCATAACCCATTTCCAAAATAATTTCCGATTCTCTTCAAAACAATTGTGGATTTGTTTCATCTTCTACGGCTTTAATTTCACTTTTTCTTTCTTTGTACATTATCTTCACTTTTCTGTTCTTATCACACCACTGATTCATATTGACATTTAAAGAATAGATAATTAAAATTTTTAAGCGTTGAAAATGGTACAATGTGCATTAAAAATAATTAATATGTTGTCAAAAGTCCATAGCACCTTTGCCATTCTTTTCAATCCATGCTTGCTATCTGAAGGAATCTGAGCTCGAATTTATTAGGATTGCACGCACAGATTGAAAATCATTTGTTCACTTACATAAAATAGAACCGTGGCTATACGATTTCCAGTACCAAAATCTCTCAATGAGAATGTGTCCGCTTTCTGAAAAATTGCGAAGTTATTATCGTATCAATCGACTCTTAATGCGATCTACATGAGTTTATCCACAATTTACTTACACTAACGAAATCATAATGTGGTGCGTAAAAGCCTCCGCTATCATAATAAGCAATTTGAAATTTCTTGGATGTTTCAAATACCAAACCTGTCATATGCTCCACTCGACGCCTCACAAGCTTCATATGTCTATTTCCGTTATCTTCAATATACACACTTTTGGCAACTCTTAGGTCAGAGGCTTGAATTTTACCAGTGACCTCATCTCGCACTTTTGCGCTCTCTAGCTACAAAAAAGAGAATATAATTATTTTTATAATGTGTGTTAACAATCAGAATAATTTTATTTAAAAACTGATAACTTCCCAATTAACACACTTACTATCATGAGTAGTAATATGTAAGTAGTGATATACCGTAAATCTGTCATTTGTGACTTCTAAGAAATCAGCTAGTGACACAATACATCGTACTCAAAGATATCGCGTGTTACGAGTATAGCAGGTAACATTTGCTTGTTATTCTAGTAACAGAGGTCCCTGTACTTTAACGACTAACGGCGCTGCTGTGAATGTGGCATCTGGTATCAATAGTTCTTAGGTACCAAATGTTACCCGCTACGCTTTAAACTGTGATCCCTCCTATTATTATGTACTAGAAAAGTAGCATAAAGTCTGTTAAGTAAGAGCGTGTACAGCATTACTCGCAGTCGGTAATTTATACAAACGTAAACCCTGTTTTTTATAGTAGAGGGAACCTCTACCTTTAGCGATTCGATGAGAAAATTTTATTCGATATTGATCTTTTGTCAGAGAAGCGCGATCTGTTTTACGTGTTTTTTGGTCACTTTCCCTATCGAACCACGATCTGGAAGGTGGCGCCTATTTGAAACGTTGCACCTACTTGGCGACAAACGCTCTGGACTTTTTAATGTACTTGGTCACCGCTGAATATTTATTTGTGGCCTTTTTGGATGCATGCAGAGGAACACTGACCCTCGAAGCGTTTGACGTATGCGACACTTACACAGAAAAAACTGGGGGTAAAAAGTGTTAAAGGTGATGATAAAGGGGTAAATTATACCTCTTAACCTGAAGGAAGGTAATGCTGAGCCGAAGTGTCACATGCTGACTTTATATATAAAGAGTCGGCTATAAATATTGAATTATGGCATACGTACGCCTACAAAGTACTCCAAAAAGATGATACATGACATTAACCATTAATTGGCTGGCCAAATTGTTTATTCAGGACACTTTATTCGTCGAAACAATGTTGACAGCAGACACAGTATTTAAAAGTTGCCATAGTCCATAAAGTTAGTAGGCGCGTTGAGAAAATAACAACGTAAAGTTTCGGCCATAGATAAAGACAGTTTTCAATTGTGCTACTGCGTTAGGTCGGTAAAGTAATCTTGTGCAAGCACATCATTTGAGAGATTTCACGAAAAGTTTCCGCTGTGACAATCACCTTCGGAAATCCCCAAGCCGAAACTTAACGTTATTATTTTCTCAACCCACCTAATAACTTTATGGACCACAACGACTTTTAAACACTGTGTCTACTGTCAATCTTATTTTAACGATTAAAGTGTGCTGAGAGGACAATTTAGCCATTAATTTGAAGCTTAATTTTCTTATCATCTTTCTGGAGTACTTTGTAGGCGTAAGTATGTCATAATTCAATATTTATAGCCGCTTCTTTGTATATAAAGTCAGCATGCGACACTTCGTCTCAGCATTACCTTCCTCCAGGATAATGTTAGGAATAATTTACCCCCTTATCAATTACCCTGACAGACATTACCTTTACCCTAGCTGACTTGACCCCAAATTAATGGTTACCTGCAACACTTTTACCCCCAATTTTTGTCTGTGTAATGAAGCCCACGTGCTTCTCTGATAAAATATTAACATCAAATATAATTTTTCTCATCAAAGCACCAAATTTAGAGGATCCATCTACTTATTATAAGAAGGTTTAGGCTTGTATTAATTACAGATAGCGAGTAATTCAATATACGCTCTTACTTAACAGGCTGTACAATTAAATATCTCAATTCTAATATGTGATGACTTTTAAATCATACATCATAGTAACAGGTAAGCTGCGTTAACCATTAGAAACAGCTTGACAGGATTAATTTCACTTAGATACTTTTTTATAATGAATAACAACTAAGAAAAAATGTAAAAGTTTGACGAACCCTGGGCTCGGATAATCTTTTAAAAGTCTCTATTTCATCTTCGTAAATTACGTCGTGGTACACAACAATCTTTGGATCCAGATAGACTTCCTCTTCTTTAAAGGGTGCTATTTTCAGAAAAGGATTACCAGGTTCAACGTATCGACATTTAAGATTTTTTTGGATGTGCGCAGGTTGTAAAATTTCTCCCCTACAGAGCATCTCGTACTCCGGTGTAATATACTAAAATTTAAATAAATATTAAATATAAACTTTCACTTCTGCTTAAAATCTAAGAGATGCATATGTTATGGTGAAGAAAATATTAACAGTTTTTTGTATGTGAAAAAAAATTTAGAGAAATTTTTTTATTAGATTTAAAAAATGCATTTTTCTACACTGAAAAAATCTTGGGCGAGCTGCTCGCCCACGTAATAGAGCTGCAACACCGAATGCGTCACGCGCTGTTCGTAGCTTCGTGCGGATCCTCTCTCTTGTTGGGCACGCTGTGTGCCCACATTGGAACAGCTGTCGCCTCAACAGTGTTGGTATAGTAACTCTCCTTTTAAGGCGGGAGAACAGCATTTCCAAGCCAAGTTTCGAGCTAAGTTTGTTTCATGCGGAAAACGTTTTGTCGTAATATGCTTGAAATTTATATGAATTTATATTTGTGAAATCTTTCGCATTTGTTAGAAATAATTGTAATACTAAAAATCTTTGTGGAATCATTTGAATTCCTCTAAGAAATTTAAAATCGTTTAAAATCTTTAAAATCTGGTTTACAGAAATTTTGTTGAAATCATTCAAAATCCTGATGAATTCTTCGAAATATTTGTGAAATATTTCTCGAATCTTCTGAAAATCTTTTATATTAATTTATAGTCATTAAAATGTTTGTAAATCTTTGTGAAATTTTTTGAAATCTTCTAAAAAAAATTGAAATCATTTCAAGTCTTTGAAATGTTTTAAAATATAATTTACTGTACCCTTTGAAAATTTTTAAATCCTTGAAATATTTTTAAAGTTTGAAAATCTTTGTGAAATATTTAAAATGTGGTTACATTTCTTTTTTAAATCAGTGAGATCCGTGAAACCTTAGTTAAATTTTCAAATCCTTTTTTTATATGTGAAACTTTTAAATATTTTTAAATCTTTAGAAATATTTAGAAAAAATTTTTTAATTTGAAAACACCTCGAAATATTCTTTTTATGACCATGGCTATTCTAATTCTGGAAATGAATTAACGTGAAAATTTGCAAGTAATAATTTTTTATAACTTGTCAGTTGAATATCACAAAAAAATGTACACTTTAACTATTTAAGAACTTCAACTTTAACTATATAATATTAAATTCTGTTCATTGCAATCTACACAGTAATTAGTAAAGTCTAAAAAAGAGCTTTAAAATCTCTTTATTCATTCTGTAATGAAAAAAAGATAAGTTATATCTTGATGAATAAAAAATATTTTAGTAGCAAGGTATCTATAGACGAGATGTTTTTTTTCATAGTATGCTAAAAGATTTAAATTACTCTTCACATTTCAATATAAACAATTGTTTTAAAAGGGGAAAAAATCATATTCAACGTTGCCGTGAACGTCCCTGGACACTCTACTTTATGATAGCATTCCACCGAAAATGTTTAGTCTGAAGTAATAATTTTAATTGTTTACAAGAAATTATATAAGCAACTTATACAACTTATAGAACTTGTTAATAAAAATTGTATTGGTTGATTTAGTCTGAAACTGTTTGCGACTATAAAACAATTATTTGTCTAATTTGTTAATAAAAAGCATGATAATTTATTTTTAAATATTTTTTATACTTCAAATAACATTTTCTCAAGTATTTTAAAATTATTTTTTATACCAAAAGAATATTTTATGGCAATATGGCAATAAAATATCTCTTAAACAATTTATGTTCATTTTATTTTTATATAGGCATTAACTAAAATTGATTTCTGGTGTACTACTCAATTGTTTAAACGATGAGAAAAGTCAACTGCGACCTGCTGTTTAATTTGTCCGTGTAAATCCATTTCTGGACGCGCCGGGCAGTTGCAGCTGCTAGCCCATCCTTTTTTCAGTGTATAGGATATACAAAGTAGTTCCACGGAATCAAAGTGCCAGTTAACTGTGCATGTAGAGCGAGGAAAGATTGTCTTTTACGACCACCGAGCACAGCTTCGAACTTGGATGGGTATACAAATGGATGGATAGATTTTAGATCGATGGACGGACAGATAAGCAGGCCGACAGATAAACAAGTAAATAGGCAGATAGAGTATTGGATCTTACATCATGCTTTTTCGCGTTGTTCTGATTTGTCTCCGAAGCGCCTGCAACAAAAAAAGGCATTTATGCATTTAATGAAACAGAATCGTTGATTTGGTTTTAGAAGATAGACATCAAAATATCATCGATGAGTAAATTTTTTTTATTACCTTGGGAAAGTTGTAAAATCCTATTAAGATGACATGTGGTTTTTAAACATTTTTTTTAAACTTCATATCTTTGGTATCAACAGAAGATGTGCTATTTTAAAGAGGCTTTAAAATTTTAAAAAAATCTATGGAGTGCAAAAATCATCTCGAAGTTTTTATGTGTGGACAGTGCACCCTTAATCCATTTATTCAAGTTAAAAAACATGTGTAAAAACTTGAATAATAATGCACGCTGTCTTATCCCTCAAGTCCTGAAATGGTTTGTTGTAGCTTCTGACATTTGACATGCACCAGGGTAGTTCGAAAATCAAACAGGAATCGATGATGGGAATGTCACGAGGTAAATAATTTGACCTTCCGATTGGTATTAGCAAAGTGTTCAAGCGATGATATGTGCAATGGGTTATATCCCTATTAGATCATAGGCACATGTGATTCTCCTTGATAGCCGGTAGATCTGAGGCTCAAAGGGTCTGGGATAATTATAGGGAGGATCTTAGCAATTTGCTGGGCGCTATACTGCGCAGATTCAAATCCACTAAACAAATAGAATTTTCTGTTGACATCTTGAAAAAAGGTATGAACAAAGCGTATGAGGACAATTGTCATTTTCGTATACTGCTGTCCCACAAGAAAAGCTCCCGTTATAGAGGACAAAGTGGTCAAGAGTGACACTGCTAGGTCAACGGAGCAACTCCACAACAACCCAGAAGTGCATGGAAAAAGTGGGGGATTAATTATTCATCGGCAATTAATCGTGTGATCTGCTTTAGTTATTTTCAGTCAGTTTCAAAAATGTACCAGAACAGACGCTTCAGTTCACTTGCAGTCATTCACAGTCGCTCAGTGGTTATGTTATTCGTTGGGTAACCAGGTGCAGCCAGGTATTACGAAAATGTCGAAGCAAAACAAGAGGAAGCGTTTACCTTTCGAAGAGAAATATACGCTTTTAGATGAAGTGAAGTCAGGTGCTTCAAAACAGTATTTTTGTCAGAATTTATTTTTTTATAGGTAAATATACAAATCTTTCCAAAAGTTCGATTTCTACAGCTTTTACAATAATGAATTCAATGGTTATCTTTTTAAATTATGATACCATTCAATTTACAATGCCTAACTGGAAAAATATGTAATTTAAAAATTTTTGATTTTTATTTTTAAGCTGACATTTTTAATTTAAAGTTTTAGTTTAAAGTTTAAATTGGAAATTCTTTGATAAAAAGCTTTTACCACTCATTACTTATTAAAATATTTAGAAGTTCTGAAAAAACTTCAAAATAATTTTTAATTGGAAAAAAATTGTAAATGACTTCTAGATTTCTAAATATTTAGAAATAAAATTTTAAAGCTTTTCAAGAATGTTTTGACTATTTGAGATAGACGCAATTGAACCTATAATTTACGAAGTTTTCAGTTAAAAAAAAATAATTTTTGAATATTCAGTGTTCCAGCCTAAAATGCTGAAAATAATAAAATTTTAAATGTCATTGGTTAATTCTCTAATTTAGAGGACTGAAAAATGATAACGTGGATTTATATTTTTGGAATTGTGATGCCCCGAAATGTCTCGAGCTCACACGTCGTTCTTTTCAGGGTCTACCCAGTGATGCAGAGAGCATTAGCGTATTTAGTT
>JAAAKG020084412.1:0-16643 GCA_010014905.2 Druon quercuslanigerum | reverse complement strand
ACTATCTTTTTCTAGAATATCTATTATGATTGTTTAAGTTTACAAAAGTTATTAATAATTTATTAAAATAACAATTTGAACGCTTTTTTGCGATTTCTGTGTTTAAACATTACTATTTTTTAACGTAATACGGCTCATTTTAAAGGTAATTTCATTACGAACAACTTTTACGTGTGATATTTTTCAGTATAACGACAACTTTAGTAGATAGAAAGCAAAATCTGCCAAAAAAAGGCAGTTTTCCAACTTTAATTGTTTATTGTTAAATTGCTTCACATTTCTACTGGTAATTAAAATACTAATTTGACTTGTTAGCGAATGTCTCGTCTACGGCGATTATAATATTTCGCCTGACGGTCGGATGCTATATCCAAGTGATGTGGACTAAATCATTCAGAGCCGGCAATCGTCTAATCCTGCATTCCCATTCCTCTACGGATAACGGTACTATATCGGGGGCTCCCTCTTCCTGTTTTTTCAACGTTCTTGCCAGTCTAGGCTCTCTACCATAGTTTAGGAGCGCTAGCGACACGCGTGTGAAACCGTGTACGACCGTATTGTCTGCAACGAACTATGACCTAATTATTAAGAAATCCGGTGATGAAAACCTAAACTTATTTGCTTCTAAAAAATACTGTTAAGCGCGTGTTATAAATATAAATATTAAAAAAGTCCAATAACTCAAGTAAAATTTATGCAATAAAGATTTTGAAATCTTTCGTTCTTATAAATGTATGCACCAATTCTAGTTCTATCCGGTTATTAATTATACTCTCGTTTTTTTTGCGTTAAAACTATGTTCACGAGATTATATTTCAGCATTGCAAACATCCCTCGTTTAAAGAATCACTTTGAAAATTTAAGCCTAATCTCGTTCTCTAAATGTTTTTGCTCTAAATGTTTTTTGGCCTCAAATTCAGGAATCCTAATGTAACTTTTCTACAGTTTGTCTGAATCTCTTTCGTCAGACCTGAGTTGATAAGTTTCTGCCAAATAGAAACCCATGCCTTGTCAACAAAAGGATAGCTGTCGCTTTCATTTGTAGAATCGATGCCTAATATATTAAGGAATTGTTCAGCCTTCTCTGCCACGGCCGATTTGGCAGGCTCATTATTATGCTTAGGGTTAGGATCCTTGTTCATTGTAAATAAAACGGTCAGTAATGACGCTTCTGCTATAAATACGAGATAAAAATATTTTTATTTTCATTTTTGCCAAACTATTTATATAGTGGCGTCCTCTACTGACGTTAAAAACGCAATATGTATAAAGAAAGCAGGTAAATTTTTATATAAATGTAATTATACGTCCTTGAAGACGTTTATGAGAAAAATGTATGCTTAGCATACCATGCACTGCTTTTGCTAGCAAGCCAGAGTCTCGTAAGCAACTGCAAAAAAGAAAACGAAAAAACTTGTTCGAGGTGGAGGGGATAGCACAATGTGAGTTTGCAGTTTTCTAGCGGAAAAGAATGCGATTTATACCTTCCGTCTCATTGTCCTTCCTTTCTGTGTCATGACTGTCGTTCGGGGGGTGTCGAAACGCGGAAATTTTAAGAAATCCGCAACAGTTTGTTTTCACATTGGAATAATACCTACTCTTTATGGTCAAAATGTCCAAAAAATTTAATCTTTTTATTTGTAATGTTGCTTTTTTAGGAATAAAACAAAAACTACACGCCTTAGCAAAAAATAAATTCATAACAAATTTTTAGATCTATTGTGGTACATTATTTAAACCAACATAAACTTAAAAAAAAGTTGTACAACAAAATTACAATCCAATATGTTTATAGTGCTTTTAGGAATCCTCTTCTGGGAAATTTTAATAGAGAAGGGTCGTGTGTTAAGCTAATTATAATTAAAAGAAACATTAAATTTGAAGTTAATTATTAAGGAATAATTAACATCATTTATATTTTCTTCTTTAATCTTTCTGATATTGGATTTTACATTTTTTTGGGTGTACATATAATTTTTGTCTTATCTCTTTTCGTATCTTGCTCTGTTTGACCACAAAATGAAATTTTTTATTATTTTTTGTGCGATCAAAATTTGAACTTTCGATTTTTCAAGAAAATTCAAAAAGTTGTTATTTAATCTTGTAGGGCTTTCGTTTTTTTTAATTTTGCAAATGCCATAACTCTGATTGTTTTTATTTTATCGAAGAAAATCGTGAGCATAAATTGTTTTGCTTTTCGAGTTCTCTGAATATCCGTAGGTACATAGAATTTTTAAATCTTAAAAAAATAGCTTGCTAAAGAACTTGACCATCAGCTTCCAACACTAAAAGAGTGTAACAAAGACAAACATTCGTAAAAACCTGTTTTTAGGGTTCAGATGGTCTCAAAACGTGGACATTTGACAAAAAAAGGGGGGGGGGGCATACCTTACACAAATCAAAACCTGCTCTATAGTTATCAGAGCGTAAGCATATAGTGGTAAATCTGAATGAAAATTACACCATTTTTCCCAGCGTAGGGAGTGTGGCGAACCCATCGCTCGGGGATCCGTTTTGGGTCCTCGCAATAGCCCCCAAGCCAAGGTGTGAACAACCGTGCCAATGGCTGCTTGGCACCAGGGTGTGGTGTCTCGAACGGTGTCCTGGGATACCGGGCGACCTCCCAGTGTAAATAGCCTTACCCTCGCATGCGGGGCTCTGCGAGGGCGGACAATTCTTTCCCTAGCTACTCGTGGGAACAAAATGGAGAATTTTTATCATCAGCAAGACGAGGCGAAGAAAGAAGAGAAGAAAAGAGTTCCAGTAAAGGAGACAAGAAATCTAGAATCAAAGACACAACTAGAGATCACAACAGAGACACAACAGAACTTATTACAAGCTACATCATCAGATTTAAAAACCGGTGCAATCGCATCTTTAAGAGGTAGGGACGATAAGGTTCCGAAATTTTGTTCATCAGAAAAACCAGATGTTACAGAATTTAACAAATGTAGGGAGGGTAACAACCACAGTTTAAAATCACCTTTACAGGAAGAAATCATTAACCTAAAGGTTTCTGATTCATTGAAAATAGAGCAGAAAAAGTTCGAATCTGAAGACGATTTTCAAGAAGTTAAACGCAATGCCAGTCCATTGGGACAAATTCTTATACCTGATTCTGGGAAATCTAAAAAAGGTAGAGAGAGTAAAAAGCGTGGACTAGCATTACCAGAGACTTTTAAAGGTGAAGATAGTAAAGAATATTCAAAAAAAATGAAAACAGAGGGCAATACTTCAGAAAATGTTACGAAAAGGAAATGTCGTCGTTCACTTCATCGCAGGCTACGAAGGAAAGGGCTTAGTTTACTTCCAGTGGCAGATTTAGAGAAAGAACAACAGCCCATTTTAAGGGTATCGGATAATAACAAAGATTCTTTAAACAATTTTTGTTTATTGAATAATACGAAAAACACATTAATTGAGAAATGTGGTTCCTCGGAAAAGCCAGATGGTCCAGATGTGTCATCTTTAAAAGAAGGAAAGGTGAAACCAGAGGTTTCAGATTCATGTAGAATAAAGCAAACTGAAGCAAAAGGTGTAGCATTACTTTTAAACAGAGATAGTAACCCTGAGAATTGTGATTCATTAAAAATAGAGCGGAAAACGTTAGAAACTGAAGAAGTTTTTCAAGAAATTAATCACAGTTTCAGTCCATTGGTAGATAGGAAAAAACCAGACAATTTAGAGTCTAACGAAGATGGAAAGAGAAAAAAGCTAGGAGTAATATCTACCGAATCTTCTGAAGATGAAGATGGTAAAGAAAGTTCAAAAAAATTGAAAACCCAGGAGCGTGCTTCAGAAGATGTTAAGGAAAGGAAAGGTCGTTCTTGTCTTGAACGTAGGCTGCGAGAAAGAAGACTTGCACAACAAATAATCGTAAATAAACCTTTAGGTGAGGTAGATAAGATTCAGGAGTTTGGTTCATTAGAAATACCAAATGTTTCAGCATCTAACAAAGATGGTGAGTATAAACAGCAAATCGAAGAGAATAAGCCAAAACTTGCAGTATCATCTTTACAAGAAGGAGACAATAAGTCTCCCGTTTATGATTCAGGCAGAATAAAGCACACTGAAACAATAGGTGTAGAATTACTTTTAAAAAGAGATAATAACCCAGAGACTTCTGATTCATTGACAACAGAGCAGAAAATGTTAGCAACTGAAGAAGTTTTTCAAGAAATTAAACACAATTTCAGTCCATTAGAAAATAGACAAAAACCAGATACTGTGGAATCTAACGAAGGTGATGAGATTAAAGATCTAGTATTAGTGTCTACAGAGTCTATTCAAGATGTAGATTATAAAGAAAGTTCCAAAACAGTGAAAATACCGGAGCGGGCTTCAGAAGATGTTAAGAAGAGAAAAGGTCGTCGTTCACTTAAACGTAGGCTGCGAGACAAAAGACTTGCACAACAATTACTCGTAAATAAACCTTTAAGTGAGGTAGATACGATTCAGAAATCTGATTCACTAGAAATACCAAATATTGCAGAATCTAACAAAGATAGTGAGTGTAAACAGGAAACCACCGAGATTACGGCAAAACCTGCAGTATCATCTTTACAAGAAGAAAAAAAGAACCCTCCTAGTTCTGATTTATGTCAAATAGAGCAGACTAATTCAAAAGATAAAGCACTGTCTTCAAAAAGAGTAGGCACTCCAGAAACGTCTGATTCATTGGAAACCGGGCAGAAAAAATTCGAAGCTAAAGAAGTTTTTCAAGGGGAAGTTAAGAAAAATTCAGAAAATGCTGATCCATGGGTTACTGAGGAGAATCCGTCGCGAGTTCACGAATCGTTGAAGGTGGATAATAGCTCTCTAAAGGATTCTTCTATTGTTATGAAAAAATCAGAAACTGCTGAGATTCCACCTACTGTGGTCACTTCTTTTACAGGCCCATTAACATCATATGAGGTTGAGAATCATTTAAGGGTTAGTGAATCTTTAGAAACCACATGCGAGACTTCAAAAAATGATAGCTCTTTGGGGACGACTGAGGTTGAGAATATAGCCGGTGCTGCTCAGGCAAGCACGGTTAAGAGAAAAAGGAAAAAGAAGAAGAAGAAACTAAAATCTGTTGAAGGGATAGTCCATAGTCAACTAGGAAATCAAGGAGCTCAGACCCAAAAACAAGAAAACTTAAACAAAAAGAATAAAAATAAAAAAAAAGTTAAGCCCTCAAAACCACAAGCAAAAAAGTCGCAAACTCCAAATCGGTTTATTACGAACTCACAATTTTCATTCCAACATATTTGGCAATATGCAGCAAACCGAAGTAATACACCAATTTATCAAGAACCGTTGCCTGGATATCCACCGGCTTTGCCTCTCATGCCGCGGAATCTAGTGGGAAATCCTAGGCACTTTCTGTATCATCAAAGCTTGATAGGCAGTCTAGGGCTTCCATCGTTAATCCAAGAGAGCATTTCAGGTAACCAAGTGACTCCGTCGATGAATCAAGAATCAAACCTAGGAAATCGAGGGGTTTCGCCCCTAGTGCAATTAAAGCTTCCAACGAATCAACCAACTTATCAAGGAAATCCTCCAGACGATCCAGGAAATCTATCACGATATTATGAGAACCTAGGAGACCAGCCAAGAAATCATTCAATGATATGGAACGAAATGAATCCATCAAGTAATGAAGTGAAGTCAGAGAAGCCTGATAGAAGTCAAAGTAATATAGGACGTCAGCCAAGATGGGAACCACCAGGAAACCTCCATGAAAACCAAAATAGTAAAGAGCATCTAATAAAATGGGAACCATTAGGAAATTTACAAGGAAACCAAGATAGCAAAGGAAATCTATCAAGATGGGAATCTGTAGCAAACCAACCAAGGCGTCAAGAATATCCACCAAGATATCAAGATGATCTATTAGCTCAACCATCCACATCAAAAAGCGAAATTCAGTCTACTGACACTTACCATTCTGGAGAATGTTCCTCAAGAAAGCGAAAACATGCGGGATCCAGAGATAGTCATAGTCCTGATGATTGTAAAAGAAATAGATCTCCTGAAAGTGAATTGACTACTCGAAACAATAATCTTTTTAAGCTTATTATTTCAAAAGACTTTGGTAGATTGAGACTAGGCCAGGAGGAGCTGATGCTAATAAGGATTGCGATTTCACAGGAAATCGACAGGATTCCAAAAGGTCACATTCCAAAGTTTAAGGATACTTTCTTGAAGGTGTATGGTATTGTTGTGGATTGTGTAGATGAGTGGTCAAGGGATTGGTTGGCTGATACTATAACAAAAATCTCTCCATGGGCTGGGGCTAGACTTCGACTTGTAGATCTGCCACAAACTGAGAAATTCCATGATGCGCTCTTATTTATTCCGGGTATGGTTGAAAAGGCAGAAATTATTCTGGGACGACTTGAGAGGCAAAATCCTGCTTTGAAGACTGGGATGTGGAAGGTTTATGCTGTGGAGGAAAAATGTGAACCGAAAGGGTTTTATCTGAAGCTAGGAATTCCAGTTACTTCTTTGAGACCCCTTCAAGACCTAAATTTCCAACCTTTTCTGGGAATGACTAAGGTCACAATTGCGATAACCAGGTCTGTTAGAATTATTGACCTCGACAAAGAATTCAAGCTGTAACCTTCAGAGGTAGTTAGATTCTTGGGGCACGTTTTTCAATTGCTTTCTAACCTTTTGAGAACCAGTGTTAATGCAAATTTGCAACAAAAATTTAATTTTATACAGTCTTTACCGTAATATGGGGTCGAATAATCGTTAAACTTGATCATAATTTGAATATATTGTTCAAAAATATATTAAAAGTAACATCGATAACATCGAAAATTAATGCAAGTGGAAATGAACTGCAAAGAAAGAAAATTTACGTCACGATTACTGGAATGCTTACTTTACAATATAATTGAGGAATTATCAAAAGTTTGAAATTTATTTTATGGAGGAAATTAAACTTTTTTAGATTTATTTGCATATTTTTTAGACTAAGCACTTAAGAGTTGTAATAAGAGTTTGTAAAAAATTATTATTCAAAGCCGGAACAAAAAACAATTTTCAGATGTGCAAAATCGTAAACCCTAGAATTGCGACACATATTTTGCAGACCGCAAAAAAGGCTCTAATAAAGTTTTATTGCGAACTTCGCACCACCATATTGATTTTCTTATACTTGAAGATCCGTTACCGGTATTTGCCAAATGCTAAGTTTATTTTAAATAGGTGAATATACGTTTATTGTTTAGAGGAAAATGTTTAAACATTTGTTAAAAATTAATGTACTTTTTAGAAATGGTCACTGAGTTAGACAGTCGTGTTTTGCTCTTAGTATAGATTTTGTCTTGTTTTGCAAAACTTAAAAGTAAGGTTTACAAATTGGTCTACAGTATTAAATATTTTTAAGCTCTAATTTTGCAATTATGTGATGTTTATGGTCTTTTTCGGAAAAAATCGAGAAGACTAGGACTTTTGGCAAAATCCCAGCTCAAGATGTCTAATAATTTTAATTACACTGGATCTTTGCCAAAAATAAGATAACTGAAAATGCTGCGAAAAATTAAAAGTTTATATTGATTTTGAATTGTTATCCAGCAGATTCACTTTTCTACATAAAGGAATTGAATTATAATGCCTCCAGCGATAACGAGCAGTCTTATATCTGAAGTCAATATTTAGTAGAATAGCCATTTACTAATAATTAAAAAAATGTTTTTACTGGTAATTTCGTAAAAACTCCTTTTGATTGACAGTAGGACATACTGAATTTGCTGGTTGCTTAATTTATTTAATTTAAAAAAATATTTTTGGAATTGTAAGATCCTTAAAATGAATTATATAGGTTAAATAAAGAAATATTTAAGAACATTGTGTTTATTGATCTTCTTTGAACCCTTTTGCGTAGAAATTTTATTAAGGTGAGTTTATATCAAATTATAAAAGGCATTTGGTTCTTATTTTTAACTTGTTTTGTATGTTAATTTAAAGTAAATAGTTCTAGGTCGACGCGTTTGATCCACATTATTTATGGTGTGCTTGTAGAGTGAAATTCATTGCAGATAAAGGATACATATATAATAATTATTTTGTAAGGTTAAAAAAAGCTTCGTTGCCTCAGCTGATAGCGTGCTAGGCTTCCGAGCAGAGGGTAATTGCTATTCATACCAGCACAGGAATTGAACCTCATTCAATCCCTGTGATGGTACCAATGGTGGTTCGAAACCCACCCTTAAAGTTTAGGCCCACGAATCATCATGAATCGTCCCAAAATTCACTTCTCCTCACACTTAATTTGCATGAATTAATTCTTCATCCTGAAAAAATGTCTTCTCATTAAAAATTTCCAATGTCTCTTCATACAATTCCTCTCCAATTAGTATTTTTGAGAGAAGATCTTCATAATAAACTCCTGCGTGTTTCAATAAGAGTTTCGACTTATCACTGCATAAAGATGACTTAGGAATCGTATATTATTTTGATACCATTTTATTTGTATATTCATTGGAAGGAATTGGTATGAACATTGGAAATGTTTCTTTTGTAGCAATCTTTGCATATCTTTGACTGATAAAATTCTTTTTAAAAAATAGTTAGGAATACGATTTTCCTAATAAGAGTCATTAGTTAGGTAAAAGAACAAAAAGCTTAAGGAAGGTGTTTGTTTTCTTTGTGTTTATCAAGAATTTATTAAGCTGAACATGTAGAAAAGCATATTAATACGAACCTTTACAATTTCATTGTTTTACACGGTTAGCTTTAAAAAGTAATTTTGTAGTCGATTCTAGATTGAATGAGATTCGCTGAATAAATGAGAAATTGAAGAAAAAGTGATTGTTTATTTCACTTAGCGCTACATTTTTTTAGCTAGAAAGTTTATTTAAACTATGAAGAAGTTAAAGAAAACATTAAACTAAAGCCAATTCATTAACATTTATTTCTTAGTGTTCAGTTAAAATATATTTAATTTTCTTTGAATATTTTTATTGTTGAAAATGTATTCTATTAGAGAATTGAAAAAATTATTCGATCTAAAAATTCTAACATCTATTTGATGGATAGCGGTGCAACCAAAAAAGAAGGAATTTGATACTTCAGATTTCAAGGTAAGTATTTTGCTAAATTAAGTCTACTATTTCATCATTTACTCTGTTTAAAAATAGGGCTTTATCGATTATTCTTCCTAATATTTTCCTTTTAATACGTCATTTTTGATTATTAGAACTTCAGACTATTGATTTTGAAATCTTTTTCTAACTCAATATATTTTTCATGGTTTTTTTATTTTATTAAAATAAGGAAAGAAAATTGATAATCTGAACCAAAACATATAAACGTATAAACATTCACTATACGATTAATTATATACAGAAGGATGTATGTTCTACAAGTCAATTTCATGACTTTTTACATTTTAATTTTCAAAAAAACATTTTAAAAAAATTGTACCCAAGAATATTTTATTTTTGGCAATTATACGTACGCCACATCACGCTTAAAACATTGATATTCCAATTAATAATTTACAAATATAAAACAAGATTACTATGATATCAGTTAGTGGGACGATGGTCGTGGGGACTAAAGCGTAGTCTTTGGACTCAATCTGTCGGTGTGCGGGTTCGATTCCCGCCTCTCGCACTCTGGAAGAGCCTCGGTGGCCCCATGCGATGAACACTAGAAAGGTAAGTACTTAAGGCTGTTGCTCTTGGTGGTTTGGAACCCACCTTAAACTGTAGGGGACACATTAGAAGCTTCCATTCCTATGATATCAATTCTAAATTGTATACATTAATCACTTAGAAAAATAATTTGAAAGACATGGTTTTATTTTTCACAGAAATTTTAAAAATTGTATACTCTTTAGTGTGGAAAATGGCTTCGAAAATTGGAAAGCTACCTCTAAAATATTCAGTTCTTAATGCTGCCTAGGCATTTTCCAATTGAGAATTTCAATTTATAGTTATTATAATGTAGTGATATAGTTCAATTTCAAGCATCTATCAAATCAGCAATTTTTATTGTTCAATTTTTTGTATTTTTTTTTTATTCTTTAAATGTTATGTATTCGATTTTATTCGTTTAACCTTATTGAAGTATTTTGAAACTTCGATAAATCCTTTCTAATTCTTTTCACTTTCTTGAAATCTTTTATATTCCTCTGGATTTCTTAAATTCCTTGCCATATTATAAAATCCTCGGAAATCCTTCAATCGGCTGAATGCTCTAAATTCGTGTAATTGCCTGAATAAGTGGAATATTTAAAAATTTCGGCGAATTCATAGAATTTCAGGGATTTTAGAGCATTTTGGGAATTCAACAAATTAAGAGAATTCAGAATATCCAAAGAATTCAGAGAAATCAAAGATTTTATTATATCTAAGAAATCCAGAGCTCTTTAGAAATTAAGAGAATTAAAGAAATTAAGAAAAAAATTCAATGAATTCAGGTAATTAAAAATATTTAACCAACTGAAGGATTTTAAGGAATGCAGAAAATTGTAGGGATTTCATGGTATTTCGGGAATTTAAGGAATTTAGAGAATTATTGGAATTCAGAATATTCAGGATATTCAGCGAATTTGTTAAATTCTAAGGATTTTAGAGAATTTATGTCATTAGAGAGTTAAATGATTTTATAGATTTTAAGTAACTTACGAAATCTACTTATAAAACTCTTAATTTTGAAGAAATTAAAAGTTTTAATTTTTACTTTTTTATAAGAAACAAAGAAGTTTCAAGACTTTACTCCTGCTTAAAACTAATAAATTTTAATTGGAATAGGTTTTAACAATTTAGTTATTTTTGCAGAAACTTATATTAGAAGGCAAAAAGGCTTTTTCTTTATTGTAAACATCAAAAATAAAAAAAATCCTATTAACTGTCAAAGAAAATGAAAGAGACACAAGTCAAATATATTTATTTTAAATATATTAGCCCCCAATTAATCTTTCCATATTTCTGTGCAATTTTAAATATGTATTTAAAATTTATACGAAAGAAATGCATGTGTTAGCAAAATTGAACATTATAATTTTCCGTTTACACTTATGGAGCATAATTTCGAAAGTGTACATGCTCCAAAATAAGAAGTTGTGTCATTGGGCCAAAAATTGGACCAAAATCCCAGAATTAGGAAACGAAACAAATAAACAAAATAAATATAATGTAATGCAGAAAAGAATATAAATGTGAAAATAAAACTCTTAGGCAAATGCACATATTTCTGAACGGGAATATTGAAGCAAGTGAAAGTTATTAAAACAAAACATAACTCTGAATGCCATGGCTACGGAAAAGAATTCTATGTCTAAATTATTCATTTGAAGGAACCAGATTTTTTTCTACGTGAAATTGACAAAATTTGGAATTTGTTTATCTTAATTGTTTATAAAGATTCAAGTTGTTATATTTTACTAAATATTATAAAAGATACATTTTTCAGGAATATCAGTAGCCATTCTAGCGATTAAAGAAAATTAAAATTTGATAAAACCTTAAATTTGAATATTTTATCACGAGAATTATTTATAACAATTGTTATTGTTAACTTTTCTAATATTTTTGTGACTAGCAGTAATTCATCCAATAGCTTAAAACATGTCTAGTGCAAAAACAAAAAATTTCTATGCGAAGGGGCCTAAATTTTGAATTTGTTTATCTAATTTGTTTATAAAAATTGATATTGTTATATTTTATAAAATATTGTTTAATATTTATTATTTTAAGAATTACTTTAAGTCATTCTGGAGATTAAAGGAAATTATAATTTAAAATTTGCTAATTTGTTCATAAAATTTGTTTATAACAAATAAATGGACTAATGATCAGATTATTTGTATTCTATGATTTCCAAAACATTTATTTAAGACAATATAAAGTTTACCTAATCAGTTATTAGAGCATAAAGAATTGTTATGTAAAAAATTTCAGTTTTTCCATACTTTCAGTGAAAACATTATTAATAAACAAGTAGAAGAGACAAAAGTAATGTGCCAGGCACGTTTGTTATTTGGGTAGGGGCGCCAGACACCAGTTCGGTGTCGCTCAAAAGAGAAGACCTACGCCCAAAACTTTAGGATAATAATTTGAAACTCTACTATTCTTTATTCCATATAAAAAAGCCGGAAATTTGTCCAGTTTAGGGTAGAGGGATTCCGTGGGGGCGAAAGAAGCTAGAGCTTCATTTATTTTAAATTTTATAATAAGTGCAAATGGTAATTCACTAGATTTATTAGTAAAAAAATTTCGATTTAGTTAAGTATAAACAAAAGAAGGGGGTCTCAACCCAAACCACGCTGACATAGCGCCATTTAGCTTTTCATGAGCGAAGGTTGAATCACCATCAGAAATACTAAATAAGCTTACATTCTAAAATTTACAATTAAGAGTCTTTCATATTAAATTACTCCTTCCAAAGAGCAGAAAACATGCTTACAATTAATTTAGTAAAGGTCTTTCATATTACGTAATACCTTCAAAAGTAACAAAAATAAGCTTACAATAAAAACTTTAGAAAAAGTCCTTTACATTACGTAAGCTCTTCCAATGACTCTAAAATGGAAACTCTATTTCACTCTAGTAACCTACTAATTTTTACTCCATACTAAATTCACACACACATTTTACAACAAAATGTATAATCTCAATCAAGAAGAAACTGAAAGGGAAAAAGTTGGACGCCTACCTTGAACCTTGAAACCCAAAGTCATTTATTTATTGAATGCCTCGGCTAATAAAATGGGCTCGTCCCTTTGCTATGGTTGACGTCGTTTCTACACAGAACTCAGAACTCGTTGATGGCGGCACGAAACTGAAGTCCCTCCTCCACAGCCTTGTCCAATTTCCTTCTTCTCCTGCCACAATCTCAGTCCAGAAGGTGCTAGTGGCTTTGGGACTCATCGATGTCAGTCGCACCAATGCTCCGGTCAATGCAATATGACTGCCTCCATGTCTTGACAAGTGTATCGTGGCGGTGGATGCGTGTGGTTAGCTTAACCAAGTGAGGTGAAATGGTGGTGAATTGACAGTGGCTGTGCGTGGATAGCGTGGTACTTAGCAGCAGTGTTTTCCCTGCCAGATTTTCCCTATGGAATTGACTCTGGGATTTTCGGTTCCAGGGTAGGTCGTCTGGCTATTCTCCACTTTCCTACAGGTATCTAATCTAACCTATTCAACAACAACAACTAAAATCTCCCTCTCCCTATACTCTTTGTTCCTAAATAATAAACAAAAACGTAACTTTACTCTCATTCTACATATCACTATCCGAAACAATCTACATTTTAACTTAGGTTTTAAATTCAGACTGTGCCTGCATTGGAATTAACGCGGTCTGATAATTTGTTTTCCTAATATTATGGGCTGGGGATGGATCCATAACAGGTGGTTATTTTATTTATTTTATGTATTTTATTTGTCTGTATATATATATTTAATCTCTCCCTTTTACGGGTTTGAGGAGCTCCGCTCCCTGTACATATATTTAAAAATCCATCCTTAGTGTAACATAACAACTACTTCCATTCGAGTGTTTCGCATTACGTTTCCTCTTACCATAAAAATGCATTTTTCACGATATTGAAATCAATTTTGCTTTTTACTTTCCTTTTTCACAATGACCCGTTTGGACTCTGTCCTTCCTTGCTTTCCCTTACTTCTTCCAATTTCTTCATCCACATTACTCCCTGCCGATAACCATCCAAAATCCACCTCACACAATCATCCTCACTTAACTGTTTATCTTCCTTTCCTGCACATCTCTCTACTTCATGTGCCCATGACTCCATTTCGTATCCACATACTTTACAGAGATTCTCCTCTTCATCCATCCAATATCTGTATCCTCCCACTCCTTCTCCCATTCTAAACAATACAACTCTACTCCGTTTTTCTTCCGTTTTTATTTTTTGCAGATATTCTGGTTCCGTGAACACTTTTACCATCATATACCATCTATTGCACCTAGAATTCATAATATTTTTCCATCTCTCTTTTTCTTGTTTTACTAATGCTCTAACTCTATGTCCTGCCATTCCATAACCCCTTTTCGTATATTACAAACATTTCTCATTTTTCTCCTTCCTTCCTCCCATTTTGAATATCCCAAAGTTCCGCTCGCCTCATTCTTCCGAATTTCGCCCAAACATGCTTGTGCTATTCTGCTTCCCTCTCTCCTCTTTAGCTTCTCTTCAAACCTACAGGCTCTCTTAATTCGTCTAGTAACCATTTTTTCCCTCCTTAATTCTTCCCTTAACATGTATCCTGGGAAACTCCAGATCTCCACTACATAACACAATACCGCTCCGACCAAGGTATCAAACAACCAGACCCTCATTCTCCAATCGTCCTAAAACCTTCTCTTCCCTATACCACATACTTGGGCCATCAATTTAGTCGCACATTCAATTCTTTTCCTCACCTGCAGCTCGGTTACCCCTTCAGCCTCAACCCAAAAACCTAGGTAACATAACTCTTGCACAGCTTCCACTTTTTGTCCGTTTACTTTCCAAGCGTAATTTATTTTTATATTTTTATTTCTGAAGCACAACAGCTTTGTCTTATCTACGTTCACCGTCAAACTCTTTCCTCCCACATACTCTTCAAAGATTCTCATCATTAGGTTCATCCCCTTTTTAACATCTGCTAACAGAACTACATCGTCCGCATATGCTAGAGAGTATAGTTTGCTATTTCCCAAAACCGTTCCTCTTTTCCCTTTCTCCTTTAGCTTCTGCTCTAAGTCTGCCAGCAGCATATTGAATAGTAGCGGACTCAACGGGCACCCTTGCCTCAGACCTCTCCCTGTCCAGAAATCCTGCCCTCTTTTCTTTCGTATATTCACCCTAATCCTGGTTTCACTACATATTTCTTTTATCCTCTCCACCAACTTTTTCTCTACACTCCTCTCTTTCATTGCCTGTCAAAGAACTTTTCTGTTCACTGAGTCAAACGCTGCTTTGAAATCTACGAATAAAGCGACTAGTTTCCCTTTCTTTCTCACTAAACTTCTGTTGACTAAGTAGTTAAGTACGTCGATGTTGTCTATAGTTCCCGTCCCTTTTCTAAATCCCGTCTGATTGTGTGGGATACTTTCCTTACGTTCAACCTGACTCTCCAATCTTTTTCTAAAGATTTCTGCATATATTTTATAGTTGACTGGCATGAGAGTGATCCCTCTGTATTCCTCTACCTTATTTCCTTCCCTTTTCTTGACAAGCGGTACCACCAGTCCTGTCATCCACTCTTCCGGCCACCCATCTCCTTTCCAGACATTGTTGCAGATCTTCCACATCCCATCCCTAACTCCTTCTCCTCCATACTTAATTGCGTCGTACTTCATCCAATCTTCTCATGTCGCCTTGTTTCTTTTTAGCCTATCTATTGCCTCATCCACTTCTTCTCTTGTTATTTCATTCCTTTCCTCACTTCTCCTTTGACTATTCTTCTCTCTTCCCCTTTGGTCTTATTTATCTCGCCCCCTAATAGACCCTTGAAATAATCCGTCCATTCCTGCATTTGTATTTCCAGTCCTCTCCTGCACATCTCTCTAATACATGTGCCCATGACTCCATTTCGTATCCACATACTGTACAGAGATTTTCCTGTTCATCCATCCAATATCTGCGTGCTCTCACTCCTTCTCCCATTCTAAACCTTACAAATCTACTCCGTTTTTCTTCCTTTTTTATTTTTTGCTGTTATGTCGTCTGTATATGCGACTGACCATATCGTAATTCCTCCTACCCTAACTCTTCCTACCACGCTGGCCGCTAGCTTACTTTCCATTTCCCACGATTAAGATGGCAAAAAGCTTTGGGAGAGGACACCCTTGCCTTCACCCCCTATCCATCCAGAAACCCTTCGACATTCTCTACCCACCTCTCAACCTATCTTTCGTCTCTTCATACACCTCCCTTAAACCTTTTTTATTGATTTATAAAGGATGTCCTAGGAGTACTGCCGTTCCTTGCAATGGCGGTGACTTCATCTCTATTCCAGAATAAATAAAAATGCGATTACGAATGTGTTTGTTTAAATTGGATGGGCTCTCTAGTTTTATTGAAACGTAAAATATCTGAGCAAAAATCAATTATTTTATTTAAAGATTCATTTTTGATTTTGTAAATTCTTCACAAAGCCGGGTGAATTGCTACTAAAGCAGGCCGCAAACGCTCTTTTTCAATTCTGCAGAATTCTGTATAAATTTTAGAATTTACTTGAAATAATTTGAATTCTTTAGAAAATTGAAACAATTTCAATTCAATTCACAGATTTATACGGATAGTCGAGTAGCAGTTCACCCCTCAGTGGGGTTGCTGAATTTGGAAATAGTTAAAAAGGATTTCATGTTTTGAGAAGAATTGATAAAATTAAAGTAAACAAAGTAACATTCTACATATTTCAAGAGAATTCTCTAAAATCTTTAAACGATTCAAAAGATTACATATGAATTCTAAGAAATATAGGGAAATCTACAGAATTACGAAAACAGGTGCATCTTGATTCAGTAGCAGTTCACCATCGACTGAAGCTGGTGAATTTGGAAATAGTTGGAAAGAATTGTATGCTTTCCCGAGAATTCAGAGAAATGAAAATATTTGATTTAATCCCACGTTAATCAGGGACGAGCACTAATTACTTATGTGTATATATATATATATATATATATAT